>CM060962.1:66497378-66687378 GCA_030765045.1 Tenodera sinensis | reverse complement strand
TAATAATAATAATAATAATAATCCTAATAATAATATTAATAATAATAATAATAATAATAATAATAATAATAATAATAATAATAATAATAATAATAATAATAATCCTAATAATCCTAATAATAATAATAATCCTAATAATCCTAATAATAATAATAATCCTAATAATCCTAATAATAATAATAATCCTAATAATCCTAATAATAATAATAATAATAATAATAATAATAATCCTAATAATAATCCTAATAATAATAATAATAATAATAATAATAATAATCCTAATAATAATAATCCTAATAATAATAATAATAATAATAATCCTAATAATAATAATCCTAATAATAATAATAATAATAATAATAATAATAATAATAATAATAATAATAATAATAATAATAATAATAATAATAATAATAATAATAATAATAATAATAATAATAATAATAATAATAATAATAATAATAATAATAATAATAATAATAATAATAATAATAATAATAATAATAATAATAATAATAATAATAATAATAATAATAATAATAATAATAATAATAATAATCCTAATAATCCTAATAATCCTAATAATCCTAATAATCCTAATAATCCTAATAATAATAATAATAATAATAATCCTAATAATCCTAATAATAATAATAATAATAATAATAATAATAATAATCCTAATAATAATAATAATCCTAATAATAATAATAATCCTAATAATAATCCTAATAATAATAATAATCCTAATAATAATCCTAATAATAATAATAATCCTAATAATAATAATAATCCTAATAATAATAATCCTAATAATAATAATAATAATAATCCTAATAATAATAATAATAATAATCCTAATAATAATAATAATAATAATAATAATAATCCTAATAATAATAATAATAATAATCCTAATAATAATAATAATAATAATAATCCTAATAATAATAATAATAATCCTAATAATAATAATAATAATCCTAATAATAATAATAATAATCCTAATAATAATAATCCTAATCCTAATAATAATAATCCTAATCCTAATAATAATAATCCTAATCCTAATAATAATAATAATAATAATAATAATAATAATAATAATAATAATAATAATAATAATAATAATAATAATAATAATAATAATAATAATAATAATAATAATAATAATAATAATAATAATAATAATAATAATAATAATAATAATAATAATAATAATAATAATAATAATAATAATAATAATAATAATAATAATAATAATAATAATAATAATAATAATAATAATAATAATAATAATAATAATAATAATAATAATAATAATAATAATAATAATAATAATAATAACAATAACAATAACAATAACAATAACAATAACAATAACAACAACAACAGTAACAACAGTAACAACAGTAACAACAGTAACAACAGTAACAACAGTAACAACAGTAACAACAGTAACAACAGTAACAACAGTAACAACAGTAACAACAGTAACAACAGTAACAACAGTAACAACAGTAACAACAGTAACAACAGTAACAACAGTAACAACAGTAACAACAGTAACAACAATAACAACAATAACAACAATAACAACAATAACAACAATAACAACAATAACAACAATAACAACAATAACAACAATAACAACAATAACAACAATAACAACAATAACAACAATAACAACAATAACAACAATAACAACAATAACAACAATAACAACAATAACAACAATAACAACAATAACAACAATAACAACAATAACAACAATAACAACAATAACAACAATAACAACAATAACAACAATAACAACAATAATAATAATAATAATAATAATCCTAATAATAATAATAATAATAATAATAATAATAATAATAATAATAATAATAATAATAATAATAATAATCCTAATAATAATAATAATAATAATAATCCTAATAATAATAATCCTAATAATAATAATAATCCTAATAATCCTAATAATAATAATAATAATAATAATAATAATCCTAATAATAATAATAATAATAATAATAATAATAATAATAATAATAATAATAATAATAATAATAATAATAATAATAATAATAATAATAATAATAATAATAATAATAATAATAATAATAATAATAATAATAATAATAATAATAATAATAATAATAATAATAATAATAATAATAATAATAATAATAATCCTAATAATCCTAATAATCCTAATAATAATAATAATAATAATCCTAATAATCCTAATAATAATAATAATAATAATCCTAATAATAATCCTAATAATAATAATAATAATCCTAATAATAATAATAATCCTAATAATAATAATAATCCTAATAATAATAATAATCCTAATAATAATAATAATCCTAATAATAATAATAATAATAATAATCCTAATAATAATAATAATAATCCTAATAATAATAATAATAATAATCCTAATAATAATAATAATAATAATCCTAATAATAATAATAATCCTAATAATAATAATAATAATAATCCTAATAATAATAATAATAATAATCCTAATAATAATAATAATAATAATAATCCTAATAATAATAATAATAATAATAATCCTAATAATAATAATAATAATAATAATAATCCTAATAATAATAATAATAATAATAATAATAATAATAATAATAATAATCCTAATAATAATAATAATAATAATCCTAATAATAATAATAATAATAATCCTAATAATAATAATAATAATAATAATCCTAATAATAATAATAATAATAATAATAATAATAATAATAATAATAATAATAATAATAATAATAATAATAATAATCCTAATAATAATAATAATAATAATAATAATCCTAATAATAATAATAATAATAATAATCCTAATAATAATAATAATCCTAATAATAATAATAATAATAATAATAATCCTAATAATAATAATAATAATAATAATCCTAATAATAATAATAATAATAATAATAATCCTAATAATAATAATAATAATAATAATAATCCTAATAATAATAATAATAATAATAATAATAATCCTAATAATAATAATAATAATAATAATCCTAATAATAATAATAATAATAATCCTAATAATAATAATAATAATAATCCTAATAATAATAATAATAATAATAATAATCCTAATAATAATAATAATAATAATAATAATAATAATAATAATAATAATAATAATAATAATAATAATAATAATAATAATAATAATAATAATAATAATAATAATAATAATAATAATAATAATAATAATAATAATAATAATAATAATAATAATAATAATAATCCTAATAATAATAATAATCCTAATAATAATAATAATCCTAATAATCCTAATAATCCTAATAATCCTAATAATCCTAATAATCCTAATAATCCTAATAATCCTAATAATCCTAATAATCCTAATAATCCTAATAATAATAATAATAATAATCCTAATAATAATAATAATAATAATAATAATAATAATAATAATAATAATAATAATAATAATAATAATAATAATAATAATAATAATAATAATAATAATAATAATAATAATAATAATAATAATAATAATAATAATAATAATAATAATAATAATAATAATAATAATAATAATAATAATAATAATAATAATAATAATAATAATAATAATAATAATAATAATAATAATAATAATAATAATAATAATAATAATAATAATAATAATAATAATAATAATAATAATAATAATAATAATAATAATAATAATAATAATAATAATAATAATAATAATAATAATAATAATAATAATAATAATAATAATAATAATAATAATAATAATAATAATAATAATAATAATAATAATAATAATAATAATAATAATAATAATAATAATAATAATAATAATAATAATAATAATAATAATAATAATAATAATAATAATAATAATAATAATAATAATAATAATAATAATAATAATAATAATAATAATAATAATAATAATAATAATAATAATAATAATAATAATAATAATAATAATAATAATAATAATAATAATAATAATAATAATAATAATAATAATAATAATAATAATAATAATAATAATAATAATAATAATAATAATAATAATAATAATAATAATAATAATAATGGACTTTGAAATACCCTGTATTGCCATGAAATTTTATGTTTTGTTACCGGGAAACCCCAAGTGATAGACAAGAACTTAATTCTGGAAAAATATATATCTCTTTAAGTATACAATCTGCCAAAGTTATGTGTTTCGTAGCGCTAATATTTACTGAGATGTTCACCTTTTCCCTTTTGAATTCACCAGTAAGCTGAGCAACACACTTTTGAAGTGCTGTTCTTTTGCTATTCCTGGGCTAACCAAAGAGGTGTATAATATCAAAGCAGGTACACACAAAACGGGTGAAAGTTTTATATTAGCTTGCTGCGTGGTTTGTGTACTTTGATTCCATTTATTGCAAATTGTGAGAATTACAATAATCCTAGCACCGTCAAAAATCAAAGCTGAAAATATACACAAAGTGAATAGTACATACATAGGAAGAATGTATAATGGTAATAGACACGTGGATACTTAATATGGTACACAATTATTTTCAACGTGCTAAAGCTGTGGAAATAATATAATACATCAATATAATTCCAGGAATTCCGTTACTGAGTAAAAACTTGCTCTAATAGTAAGTTTTTATGTCACATTCAAATTTACCTTTATGTCCTGATGGTAAGTTTCAGAACATTTGGTGATTTATGATACAATTTTATTCCAATATATTTAACGCTTTTGCTGAACACTGCAGTGTTGTGTGATGTCTGCTTCTGATGTTATAGCTGTGTTTATCAAGATTAATTTAAAAACTACGTGGATTATTTTGAACATATAATGAAACTTCTAATATAGCCATGTATAAACATGCAAATTTGATATTCCGAGTATCTTAAATGTATTTCTACAATAATCCCTTTGTTTCACCTCTAACATTAATATAACAGCTCTTTTTGTAATTTAAAGATTGCATTTGCCTTGTCGGAATTTCCCCAAACTATTATACCAAATCTCAGAAGAATATTGAAACATCCAAAGTACAGACCCCTCAAAGTGTTTAGTTTTACAATTTTATTAGTTGACTTAAGCTTGAAAACACACCTGGCTTAATCTAAATGCCAAACTTTGAACATTTTACACCATTTTACATATTATTCAATCCATAAAACGAAGAATCTGGTGCCTGGTTTATACTGTGCTACTGATCGTCCGTTCTTATTTATGGTTGATACTATGTTTTATACTATAGCAGAATGATGTAGCTATCGATTTATCTTTATTTACAACCAGTTTATTTTGTAAAAACCATTTTTGTATTTTTTTGCCGTGAAAGCTAAGTTTAATTTACTTGTTTGTTTGTTATTGCCCATAATACCAAGCAAAAGTATAATGATACTGGGGTTCAGATGCATTGCCAGGTCATTTATATACAAGAAGTAAGAAAAGTTTCCAACACCGATCCTTTAGGAACTCCATAGAAAGAATACTTCATTTTTGAATGGCGAGCTTTATATGTTCGAATACGTTGGTCTTTTTGCATCATTTCTACTACCTGCTCACGCTCGCTCAAATAAGATTTAAACCAGTTGTTTGCTGTTCCCCTTGCTTGATAATACTCTTATTTTCCGAGTGGTATTTCACGGTTAATTACATCAGATACATTGGAAAGATCCAGAAATAGTCCAAAGTTGTGATCTCTCGTATCTAGTAATTTCTAGACTGCATTCGAAAAATTAAATGTTGCTGTTTCTATTGTTTTGCCTTTTAAAATGTGTTTTGAGCTGAACTCATCAAGCTGTATTTTTGTATACATTTAAGGTATCTACTATATATATTTATTCCCCAATATTTTTAGATAGGCAATAGCATTGCTATTAGGTTATACTTTTTGTATTTTATCTTTCTGTTCCATCTTGTGTAATGGACTATTTTTTGCTATTTTCATACACTCTGGGAACACACCTTTTGTAAACAGATATTAATTAGGCAAGAAAGAGATGTTACAATGCCGCCAACATTTTTTGAAAATGCACGCAGGAATTTCATCTACCCCATAATATGTTGCTTTTCATGCCTGTGGAATACAAATCATTTCATTTTCTGTAACAGGCCCAGGTATATTGTATTCATATTAACTGGTATACGAGCATATGACCAAGTCTTGCCTTTTTACCTGAAAGGATTTTGACTACCTTTACAAAATACACATTCAATGAGGTTGCTATTCCTATTGGGTCAGAAGTAATCTCATGTTTCTCGTTTCTAGTAGTATATGACTGTCTTCCTGTCTTGATACCAAGTTCTTGCTTGACTATTGGCTACACAGCTTTTGGACTGCTGCTATAATGCTGAAGGATTTTATCAATGTACATAGTGTGACATTACGTTGTTCAACAATATACGGACAAGAGGAGGCCGGGTGATCTTGGCTGTGGCAAGCGGCTATGTGTACCTGACCGGGGACGTCCGGGGTTACAGGGCACCTGCCGACTGTGTGTATGAGATCGAAGAGTGCGTTAACACCGTAGTGTCCGGCAAACTCTAGAACCTCTTTGCTGACTCATGCACACGTGCACGTGGAAGCAACTCGAAGGATGTTACGTCACGCCGGCTCCAGTATAATCAGGACAAACAGTGAGCAGTTCGAAGAGTTGGTTGGTGTCAGTTTTAATAGTTGTGAGTGTTTAGAGTTGAGTTGAGTTGAGTTGAGTCGTCGTATACAGTTAGTTTTAGTTACGAGAGTGAATCGGCCAGTCTGTCAGCGAGCATGTATGTGCCGTCGAGTGATTGTATCACAATAGTAAAGATATAAGGGACAGTAAAGCTGGAGAAAGACATTGGAAGACTGAGAAAGATTATCGGAAGAACTGTGAATTGTAATAGTAGAGAAGTTTATCAACTGTGTTAGCAACGTGAAGGAAATTCTGCATTTGTAGTAAGATTTAGAGAAAAATAAAGTGTTACAGAAAGTAAACGGACCTCGCATTTTTGCGCGTATTTGTTACAGTAGTATTGATTTGTTGCCTGTAATGTCTCCCTTTATATTTTACTGTACTTCATATAATATTTTTTAAAACTTTACAATCCGGCTGTTTTATTTAGTTTTCTGAGGAATTTTAATCTTTCCGATTATTTTTCAATTCACTTTTGTTATTCATGATTTGCATTCCCAGTTATTTATTCGTTGCTTTGGTATAGCAAAATCAAGGCAAAGCTTTACTATGTTTGCAAATACTTCAAAAGCATTGTTTATACCTACCTCTTTGTATACTTTTTACACGCTGTACAACGAAATCGTTTCTGTCAACATTATCGTGATTTATAGAAAACAAATAGCAAAATAAGGTTTTGTATAAATTATTGGTAGAATAGGCATGTAAATAATTGAAAAGTATACAGAGGTCATGTAATTGTATTAAGGAATTTTGTAGTAATGTAACTGACGGTGAATCGACTATTTTGCAAAAAATGCTAGCCATTTCTAATAAAACGAAGTGGGAGGAGCCTGAACACTAAAACAGTGCATTTACTAATGCCATTACGATGCGATGCTTCAATATGCAGCAGATGTTTCAGGTCGTCTTACTCATAAGAAAGTGAAGTTGACTGCAGTATGTTGGATAATAACTGGAATGTGTGTAACACAAGTGCACGACACAGAATTACATCTCCCTGTCTAAGTCTAGAAATTTGTGAATGTAAAATTTTGAATCTGATATAATTCTATTGCAATAAAGCATTATAAATACATTTGGCAAAGAAGTACGATTTTGACAACACATTGAAATGGAACTACATCAGATCATTAATATTAGTCAATAATAACAATAAGCTATGATAAACCCAGATCAGGAACAACATAAAACAGGTTTGCATAATCAGTTATTTGAGAGGAACTATATTCACGTACAACACGGCAGTAAAATACCTATCTCCACGGACACTGAGAACAGATGAGCTCTGACTCTAGCACACTGAATAACATACTCAGCAAACGGTCATAGCTTTATCATATCCGTCAGCTGAATATTTCGATACTTTGCTTGACCCTCATCACATTTTATCAAGGCAAAGTATAATTTTAAATATTTAAAACATTCTATTTCAAACGTTATTCTAATTCTCTTATACTAATTTAAGGAGAGGAATCTACATAATCATTCTCATGAACCGGGATAACATTTGACTAAACTGTGTGATTAAAACAAGTGAAACATCTGCCAGTCATTCAGTCCACTTATACTCGGGGAATGCCAAATCGAGGCGCTGAGTCATAAATATGTATTTGAAATATTTATGGCGTCAACATTATTGAATCTAGCCGTAATACATCAGTTATGTGGCTTACACAAGTTAGTTACTGGCGGTGTAAATCAAAACCGTATCTTCCTGTTAAGGCAGAGCTTGTCAGCTACGTTTCTGAAACTGGCGATTAGTAGTGGAAAATGACAGGAAAAGCAACTTGAGATTGTAAGCCAGTGAATTGCACACTGGGGTCATCGTCTTCCCTCTGAACTGTAGGTTATCAATCACTTTGCTGAACACTGGTGATTAGTGGTAGATGGAAGGCAAAGATGTGCGAGATTGTCAAACACTGGAAGTGATGTCAACGTGTTAAATCAGAGGTAATCAGAAACTTTCCTGAGCATTTGTGACTATTAGTTCAAAATGGTGGGCAAAAGGTTCGAGATTATTAGCCAGTCAGTCAAATCCTGGAAATCATACCTTCTTACTTAATTAGAAGTACCTATTTAGTCAACTTACTGAACACTGATAATGCTGAAAATGGGAGACAAAAGGACTAACCAGTCAATCAAACACTGGATGTTATATGATCCTTTTGAGTCAGGGGTTATCAGTGACGTTGCTGAACAGCTATGGTGATTAGTAATTAAACATGAAAGACGGAGACTTCAGACTGTTAACATGTCAGTCAGGCACTGGAAGTCATATCTTTCTGCTGAATTAGAGGTTATAGTTCATTGCTGATTAGTAGTTGAAAATGGGAGGCGAAGAGACTTGCGAGTGTTAGCTAGTCAGATACTGTAAGTCATGTCATCCTGTTGTGTTAGAAATTATACTCACGTTGCTGAGCACTTTTGGTGGGTAGTTGAAAATGAGAGGCAACGTGAATGCTAATTTGGAATATGTATGAGCTTTCCAAGCCTTTCCATTATTCCTCCTTTTCAGTGAAGATGCTGCTGAGGCGACAAGGTTTCACAAGAGACCTAGTCTCAATTCGTATTTAAACGCAGAAACACACATCATATTTTAGGAGCTTACTTGCTTATATCCTAGGCAAAATTGTTGAATTCAGCCTCACAATGTAGTAATGTAGTGGACATTAAAAGTAATGCCAGGTATTTGCCGAGAATCCGCATATAGATCTTGCATAGTATAATGACAATACATTACTGTGCTGAAAGTTAGTTTCCAGTGAATTTTGTCCCCCGTTGGGCTACGAAATTATTTGATTGATAGCATTTGTTGTGGTACCAAGCTAGAGCTTAGTTAATTGCAAATCTATTATTGGCATATACTGGAATTACAATACCTTATAAGTCAAAATTACTTTCTAAGGAGTCTTCATATTCAAACTCATATTAGTAACCATATCCTTTAGTAGCCATGCCTATAAGACCTAGGATTTCTTGTAACGTAAACCAATCCGGCACATCGTACGGTTGCAATGAAGGAAGTAAAGAACGTACTCTACCTGAAGTATCCCAGACGACAAAATGTATCCGGTAGTCTCCGACTGTATACGTAGAGGCATACTTCTCGAAACCCGTTGGCGTGTATACCTGAAACAAACAATAAATTAAGTAGGTATGTGGTCAGAAATATTCTTCGATTTCTTATATCTTTGAGTGGACTAATAATTTCACAATGCTGAAATACTAGTGCCACTGAAGAACCAGTGGACGTATTCATCTTTTCATTATTCCGTTATAGCTATATGGAAGTTATTCTTCATGAAAAGATTTACACGAGGACAGTATTGCGCTGTTTCTAACACCATCAAATTATAGAAACAGAAATTTACTTTGGTTACATTATGACTGGCTGAAATTATTGAAACACCATCCATAAATAGATTTAATATTAAAAGCCTGGTAGCATGTCCAGCCAAGGATTACGAAATTGCTTTCCTCTGTGCAAACTGTATTTCCATAGACCTTGTTGAAACCTTTCCTAAATTTCGTCAAGGTTTTGTTTGATAAGTACACGACAATTTAGGTACCTCCTACTTCTGATCGAGAATGAATTCACGTTTTCTACAGCTATTGACAAGATTAGATATAATATTTTATGCGTTGCAGGAAAACGGGAAATTTTTCCCAAAATGTAGCCTTTATTTCCTCTGGATTTTATTTTCGATGAGTTAGTCATTTTTCCATTAGAAAGTGTAGCTATCCGGCAACATTAGAACAACACTAAAGCACAACATATGCATTTCCAATGTGCTCTATCTTATGCCATAGTGCGTAATAACTTTAAATTATTGCACCTGTATGTTTTGAATTTTCCCGAAAATCTTAATAAAATGTACTTAATCCCCGAACTGTTGATATGCGCATTATTTAAGACATCCAATATATCAAAGTTAATAGTTGAACTCTATCATTTAAACCTTGCCATCTGTACTTCCCTTAATTTTTAACACTTACCATTTAATTTAGTTAGCATTTAAATATAACTGTTACGGTGCAAGCAGCCATCTCACGTTAAAATTGACTGTCACCAGGCGTGACTAGAGTTGCAAAACTACCGCTAGTTTCCCAGTAGAATTGGTCAGTTAAAAACCGACCCGCATTGCCAGTACGTTAGGTGTGTTGCATACCTATCGGGCGTACCCTCATATTGATCGCCTTGTTTACGTTTTGTGATTATGTATTACTTGATTGCTCTAGGAGCCAGAAGCATTGAACTATGAACCTTTTCGAAATGGAGAGAGGGTATATAAAGGCCCACTTAACCTACGGAACATTAGCGGCTTCAAAAAATTTGGAAGCTTCTCTAAGTAGACTACAGTTTAGATCGAAGACAGTGATATTGATCAGGAGTAATGTTATTTTGAACCGAAAAGTACAATATTTATTTTTGTCACAGAAATCAAAGTCATTATCACAGTTTTTGGTAATCACTATGTTTGAATGTCTCTTTAAACTTCTTAATTTGTTGTTTTTTATGTTGTTTCTTTCCCAACTAATGCTACCAATACTACCGGTAATCCTGTCATTTACCACATTTGTGTACTGTACCAAAATTACCAAACCGTAGTTTTTGTAGAACACAACTCTAGGCGTGACCAATGGACAACCATTTTGCAGAACGTAGCGCAGTCGAACTTGGTGCTTCTTTTCAACAGCTGACAGAATTTATTTTTATTTCTTTTATTCACCATAGTTGAAAAATTTGTATACAATACTATACGTAAGCCCTTAGGGAACTCGGAATTGAAAATGCTCAACTCTATCTCATAACTATTTCTAATCGTGTTCCTCGTTCTACAAAGATGTGCTTACTGGAATTGTATATCAAAATAGTCACAGTTTATCAGTTTAGTAGGTTTCAGTGCGACCACACGCAGCGACTAGCAAAGACAAACGGATAATTATATCAGCCAGATATCTGCATGCAGTCTAGCTGCTTATGACACTCTATTTTAAGGATACTGCATTTTCATACATATATGGAAACAAAGGAGTAAAAAGTATGCATTTACATCTCGTGGCTCAATCCAAGAATGCATTTTGTTTTAGGAAATACTATCAGCTGTGCATTTAAACATGCATAGCCCATTACATACTGTATTCTACTGGTATAAAAAAATTGGCACTTTTTTCAAACTGCAACAGTTACCACATTTGCTGAGAAGCCGAGACAATTCAATATTCTGTTTACTTAGATTTCCTTCCAGCTTGTAGTCGGTCTGGGTGGCTCAGTTGGTTAGACGCTGGCCTACTGATCCCAAGGTCGCGGGTTCAAATCCGGCCCAGACCGATGGTTTTTAAGTGTGCTTAAAAACGACAGCTCCATGTCAGTAGATTTACTAGCATGTTAAAGAACTCCTGCGGGACAAAATTCCGGCACACCGGCGACGCTGATGTGATCCTGGCAATTGACAGCGTCGTTAAACAACAAAATAATTTTAATTTTTTTCTTGGCGTAGTTCACGTTGAGAAATGCTGGCAATTTCCCGGCAGATATTTTGTTCCAATTCTTCCAGGGTGTGTGGGTTTGTCTTGTACACTTTATGCTCTAAGTTACCCTAGATATAGAAATCGCAGGGGGATTAGGTCAAGGTGCCGAGCGGGCTACAAATCTGCACTCATAATTCCGTTCTGAAACACATTTTCAATTGTTCTCATCGAAAGATTGGCCGTATGAACTGTTGCAGAGTCTTGTTGAAAAAAGAAAAAAATCAGATTCCCTGTCTGTTAATTCTCTAAAAGAAGGAGCAAAATTGTATTTACGCATGTACGGGAGTCAACTGTTGTCTCGAAAGAATTGGGCCTATAGCTCAGAACCTAATATTATTCATGAAGGACCCCTTCACGACGAAAAATTGGTGTATGGTGTTTCTCTGAGCTCCAATAAGCGATTTCTATCTCTAGGGTAACTAAAAAAAAAAAAAAAGATGTACAAGACAAACGCACACACTCTGGAAGAATTAAAACAAAATATCCGCAGGAAGATTGCCAGCATTTCTCAACGTGAATTACGGCGAATGATGTATAGTTTTCTAAAGAGGTGCCAAAATGTATAGACAAAGACGGTGGCCAGTTTCAGCATCTCCTTTCATAAAATTGGTTAGTAAAGTCTTTAAAAGTATATTTAAAAATGTATGGTTTCATGTGCGCCTTTCTATGATAGCAGCAGATGGCAAGGAGTGCCGAGAACGCGGACAGGCAAAACACCGGGCAACCCGTTCGATTTTTTTTTTTGGTTCTCCCCGTATATTTGGGAGGCGGTAAAATAACGTAAAGCCAAGGGCACAATGGCTATGGGGCAATTTTTATCGTTATACTATTCAACCTGAGGACATGATAATTTGCATAGCAGCCCATTTAAACATCTATAAAATGCTATAAACACATCTTTTACAGAAGGGTCTCCTTTTTTGCTTGTTTCGAAATGAAACTTTTTCTATCACAAAAGATATGAATTAAACTCATACGCGAAAGGTCAACTACTTTGCACTATACTTATTTTATGTGTTCAGATTTATACCAAAAGTCGCATTTGGCTTGAGCCAATACATGCCGCACGAAATTGAGTTTATGTCCAAGCTATGTGACACACGCATGGTTTCGTAAAACCATGGAGTGACCTAGTACCTGCACTATCTCTTTTCTCCTCCTTTCCACTTCATCGTTTTCATTCTTTTTCCAGTTCGTTTACTTGCCTCGGTACACGGGCGATAGAAAAAAGGAATATGCTGCCGTAAATGGTGACTGGAATAGAATGCTTGGTTGGGCAGCCGAGTTTTATGTGTTAAGTCGTGCAATCGATTCTCCTCATAATGGAAGAGTTTCTCTATACAGTACCTAGAAGTCACTTTCTACTGTTTACAAGTGGTAAATACAGCAATGGGGCAATGCTGCATCGCGTATGAAGTAACATCCTTGTTGATGTGAGAAAGGATGTGCGATGAGCTTCGTTATAGTTCTCGTTTGGACTTCGTACTGTGTGAAATAAGATATCAACTTTACCTGCGTTGCAGCAGAATCGGAATATCAGCCTTTGCAATCGTCACTTTCACGTTCAATTGAATCCTTCTTCAATCGCTGCGAGTAACGAAGTTAGCTAATCTGTCACTATATCTCTCATACCTTCATCTCATGCATTGGAAACCACAGAGAAACTATTCAAATGTCTATTCACTTCTGAATGCGCCTTCTTGACTTTCGGTAATAAACCATCTGACCATATTATGACCCCAGATCTCCTCATGAGTGCGTTCGATGTCCCTCTAAGTCTGGTGTGGAAAGGAAGTGAAGAATCTAATGCTACGAGATAGATTTTTCTAAACGTAACACATAACGCGCGCGCGCGCGCGCGCGTGTGTGTGTAGGAACGCAGGGGGCACCTAGACCCATCGCGACCCCCCCCCCCCCATGGATATTTTGCGGGCTACCACCTTCCCGGAGGGAAGGGATGAGGCAAAATGAGACCGTAGGCTGTTCAGAGAAGGGAGCCAGCTAAGCCCAGAGACGCACAGAAGTCCCTAACAGTTACACATACTGACACATGGCGCACAACCGAAGTGTTTCTCCCAACCAGGGAGAGGGTGACGAGGCGACACTAACGGCCTGGGTGGTAACTTCCAAGAGGGGCCAGGGAAAAGTTTCCATAGTGCAAGCATCTGTGCCATCTGTCCACACCCGTCTGAGTATACTGCGCTACTAACCAAACCTGAAAGATGGCCGGGTAGGAAAATGAGAAATGAAGAGAAAGGAATCCGTGGAGAAGAAAATCCACCCAGCATTCAACTAGTGACAAGGGGAAACCACAGAAGAACCCAAGTCAGAGTGGTCGCTCGACGAGAATCGAACCCGGGACCTCCCGAATGCATGTCGCAAGCGTTGCCGTGGAACGACCTCGCTCAGCAACACCTTCCGTATTCAGATATAATTTTAGTGCTGTACACGAGGTGAATATTTGACTTTCGGAGAATGTAACTGGGCTAAACTGTAACATGACAGCCATATTCCTAAGTGAAGCTTAAATTGCCAGCCTGCTAAGCTGATTTTGAGATTGCATTTTCCGCGGCAATAAAACCTGCCTACAGACCCTAGGCTTTGGGGAAGAAGTTTCAAGTTTGTCACAGGCTGCAAGTTGACTAAGAAACAAATAAGGAAAAAAACAACAAACCTCTGTGTTTAAACGCGTAAACGTTACAAACGAATACATTCGGTTTTACAAGATAAAATAAGGTTTATGAACTCGTATATGCAAAGTGCTTCACCAGTGCCTTATTGTTCATCAATGGACTGAAGCCACATTACTGTGCGTCTTCGCTTTTTGGTAACCGTACAAATCCAATCTTCTCTTGAAACGAAAATAGACCTTAGCAGTAGTATCCATTCCAAAAGCATACGGTCACTGCGATGCTGATGTAGTGCATGTGCAGCATCTCAATGGCTACTACACGTTCTGTAAAACTATTTATAATGGAAGAAACTTTAATGGGCGTCGTAAGCCAGGAATACATATACAACGAGTGTTAAGAAATAAGAGAGACGGCGCAATGTGTAAATATTAAAAGCGAGAAAAGCAATACAGCGTTGGTGGCTGAGTGCATTTGTACAGTCAGAAGATAAAAGAACAATTGAAAATCTGGTTTGGAGAAGAAATGTTTGAAGAGATATCACAGTTTAAATACCGGGGTGCACTTGGAAACAATAATTTAGATGAGTGCATAAAAGAAATAATTCAAAAGGTAGATGGAGCTTATTTCAACAACTTACAATTATTAAAAATTAGATTAAGTAGTATGGGGACAAAATACAAGATGTACAAAACATTAATTAGACCGATAGTAATATACACTGCAGAAACATGGACCCTGAACAGCACAGATGAGGAAATACTACAACGATTTGAAAGAAGAGTACTAAGAAGAAACATAGAACCATAAACCCGTAGAGGATAAAGAGGGAAGGAGAATAAGCTAAAACTATGTGCTAGAAGAACTAACAGAAGAGAAAGACATTGTGAGGTTTATAAAATCACATAAAATAAGATGACTAGGGCATGTTGAGGGAATGATGGAAGATAGAATGCCAAAAAGAATATGGAACAAAAGGTGGTATGCTAGAAGAAAAAATGAAGGCATAAAACAAAATGGTTGGATGATATAATGGGAGATTTAAGGATGAGTGGAATTACAGAATGGAAAAGTAAAGTGGAAGATAGGGATTTGTGGGGGAGAATTGTGCAGGAGGCCAAAGCTCATCAAGGGTTGTAGAGCCGGAAGCAAAGTTCACAATTAAGCCCCATTCACTTAAGCGCAGACGCAGCATAAGTTCAAGTATTTACACCACATTTTGCATTCACGTAGAACCACTCAACATGCTGCGTAACGCAAGTTTTTGCAAACTCGAACTTGATGCTTACGTTGTAAGCACAAAGGAACTTCTTTCTTTCTCTCCGCACTGTCAGCTTCTGAATAACTCACAATAGTGACGCTGTTTTACAATCATGGTACTCCTCCATTTAGCCGTGCTACACTATTTTAAATGGTTATGTCAGATGCTGATCCATTGTTTGCTTCGTATAACGCTATTTGTGTATCATTTATTTGTTTATAAATGCTGGTTACTATTTCATTTTGGATATTATTGGTTATGCTACTAATTTAAAAGCTGTAGGACGCCGAGAGGATTTCCACGAGCAATTTACCAACGCAGAAACGCGTGCCAAGATGTAGCCTCATTACGAATGGTGTTATAGTACGTTTCAGAATTAGAGTTACAGTGCAAATAAGGTGTTCACAGAAGTACGGCGGAACCAGATCTTATCATGTAATTTACTCCACGTGGGGAAGATATTCTGTTGTCTTTGACTCGTTAAACTTAGATATGAATCGATTCCTACTGAATGGAACCCGGTTAGCAACGAACTCTGCTCCATCCAATAAAAGATGCGGTTGCACGGTTCCGCTCAACCACATAGAAAAATCCAGAGCAATGATGATACATGTAAATCATATTCAAAGGAATACAAAACAGAAATAAAAAAGTAAAAAAATGTTTAAGTTAATTGCAAATATACAAAAGCCGAGTTCAAAACAACAAATGTGTTAAAATACATATAAACCACTATCTGTGCACTGAAAATGAGGATATTGTCTCAAACTAACATTATTTTTAACTACAGTGAGCAACATGTGACAAAAAGCCTTTGAAGCTTAACAGCAAGACGGTAGCTAAACGTGTTCCAAATTGGCCTATTAACGACCATAATGACATTATTAATGACCACTTACGATTGTTTCTGCATTATGTTAATAGCATTTTAAACAGTTGTAAGCAAAAGAATATAACATACTCGATGAATATTCACAATCATTTAATTTGTCAGAAGAATAAACTTTGAAAGTTAGGAACACACTATCAATAAATTCTGTTGGAATAATCCTTGTATTAATCAAATATGATGTTAGAATTGCATTTTTAATTGTTAGTTTTCTAGTTGTCATGGAATGTTGGCAGAGTAATGATTAGGGCTAGGATTTTACTTCCCTATAAAACAATAAAAAATACACTTTAAAAATGCAATTGTGTCGTAAAAATTTATAAAATGTCCTTAAAACTGAAAAATTTTATTTAAATATGTATCAGTTTAAGGGAAATTCAAAATTACACAATATAAAATAATGCAATTAAGCAAAGAACAAGTTTAATTAATGCAATTATACAAACTGAAAAGGATATTCTCTAAGCAATTGCTTTATTTTGTGGCAAAATACGCTAGGAACGTTATATGCACTTCTTCGAATAAAGAGGTTTAAGAGAATTAGGAGCTTTTACCATGTATGGTGCAGCGTCAGTCAACAGCAAGAGAATGCTGTTATGTAGAATGCCATTGGAATATATAAAAGCTATATACCACTTTTACTTTGCAAACCTTACAGAAAAGTGCATTCCCAACTGCGGAGAAAGCGTTTTTCACCATAACGCGAAACAAAATTCTTTAACTTATTTGCCACGCTTTGCTTTACTTTAGGCACGATGAACTCCACGTCTCAATTCTTTATACTGTGTAAATGACACCTAATCTGCACCTGCTATTCAGAAGACTTTAACAAATACAATAGTCATGTACTAAGGAATGCGCCTATCTGCTACTTACTAAATGTAACTTACAGCTGGTAACTGGGCTAGTTCATTGTCAATCCATGAAAGGGGAAGGAAGTGTTTTTGTCTAGTTTCCTTAAACTTAAGTGTAATTTTAATGTGGTACTGCTAACAACCAAGCAAAGTGATATACTAAGAAATGAAATGTTCCTTTGCTCTTGAAAAGCAAAAAAGGCAGAATGCATTGAGATGTATTTAAAATGTATAAGTTTACAATAAAACCGCCTGAAGTATATAAAAATGCACAAAATGCAATAAAAACGCTAAAAAGATGCACTATCCACAAAATTAGCGAAACATGCAACAACAAAAAATGCCCTAATAAATATAGTTATTTTAGCTTCTTTCACTCTGAAACAGGCTTATAAATAACCCATTAGTAAATTAGATTTACCAAAATGAAGATGCAAGGTCATCAAAATCCTAGCCCTAGTAATGATATAACAATGTAAGTGCCAATGTTAATTCTGTACTTAATTGAATTGTCATATTTCTATAAACCATATATGTTATAGGGCAAGGTGTTGGATATAAATAAGGAAAAACGAAGCCCCTTATATACTGGGGCAATGGATATCAGAGCCTAGCAATCTTCACGGTGAAACATAATGAGTATACAGGCTGTTAGGGTATAAGTTAGATATTTTGATAAATGGTACCTTTATATATCCACTTCGGTATGTTAGTTGTTTTTTCCCTTCATCTAACAACTTTCCCCAACAACCAATTACATAGTTCACTACCTGATATTTATTTTGCATGGTCGTAACTGCGCCAGGAGATGAACAATGTTTGTGAGGCAACAAATGCTTTTGCTTCACACCTCAATGCGCGACCCACTGGCCTAGATAATGTGAGGTCATTGGCCTAGCAGGAAGCATTCGATCTCAGTCCGAACGAGCATTCATTACCGCATTACAGCGTTCATTCCATCCACACTGCGTCGTGTTTTGGCACGCCTACTTGAAGGTACTAACCACATGAAAACATAGAACTCTTAATAAGTAAACCCACAAATGATGCAAATATTGAAGTAATATTGTTGATTGCCCTATCCTCAATTATGAGTTCAAATATCTCGTCTTACACCCCAAACAGCCTGTATAGATGCTCGGTAGTATCTGACGATTTTCGAGCGTATGTTAAGGTTATGGCATTAGGACACATTTTCAAAACGACAATCGTATGTAGGGGAAGGAGTATGAATAAGTTCAAAGAGGTGTATAAGACAAAGAATAATTCTACGGTCAGATAGAAGGAACCATGACAGCTCGTGGAGCTGTGCGTGAAGCAGTGCATACAAATGTTGAAAATGTTAGGATACATTTGGTGGTGGTGGTTTTGGTGATGGTGGGAGTGAATATGGTGGTAATACTAGGGATGAGAGAGATGGTGATAGCGGCTAATTCGGATATTGGACGAATGTCGATTCAAAACTAAACCATCACGTGCGCAACGTGTATAGAAGAAAAAAGAGGAACGCCATAAAAACTCTAATAACACGCGAGTGAATGCTTTATTTTTAAAATAGATATTTTATGTGAATTAAATAAAATGGCTAGGTAAATTGTGTGCAATGTCAATGAAATGCTACATATAAGAGCATACTGGAGGAATAAATGTGTGTGATTAAAATAGGCGACGAAAATTACAATTTCCGAATGTCATTCATGAAAGTGTTGCACCATACTATTCAATCCTAGCAGGAGGGTGGAAAATCATTCTCTTTAAGTACCTAATTGTATACTTCATAAAGTCAAGAATCTCTAAAGTTAGGTAGTATTTCAAAACATTTTGTGGCTAAGAAGGCTCCCTGACCAAAAAGGAATTGAATAGATATTGAGGAACAAGATTATGCACTTGAAGTTATTAGGCAACTTACTTTTGAAATGCTCTGAGGTTTAGTATCTCCGAAGCCACAGGAAAATTTATTAAATGTTACTCAGTAATTTTAAGTTATACTTATATTACATTAATTTAAACCAGTGATAGATCTCGGTATTTAGAACACATTTTGTATCTTACGTCTTTGTTCCTGACTATTTCCTACGGTGATACTTTAGCTTTATCGAAAACAAGAAATAGACTAGCTGGCAACACTGCAGATTGTGCGGGTGTCACTTTCACTAGGTCAGTACATAACTAAACACCGTAAGCGACCGACGTCTTTACATCCAGAAGTCGGTTCAGATCTCTGACCAAGCTCAAAGTAACGTTGCTGAGTTACTTTACGTCTGAAAAACCCGCTCGGAATATTCTTTCTTTTAAGTGATTACTTATTTCAAAAGCCTGTGTGATGTCCCATATCTACTACCGGAACTATGTCAGAAATACGTTACTCTACGCATCTTACAAGTAACAAACTATTATCTTCGTTCAATCTTGTGGAATTACACATCCAATTTGGCACAAAAACCATTTAGTTTTTCGAAATCAGCTGATCAAAGAACAAAATACCATTAGACTTGTTTTTAACGTTTCTATAAAGTGCATATTAGAAGGAATGTAATAAGTATACATGTATATATGCAACCGGAATCATATAATACGACATACGAGAAATACTTGAATGTACAAGTAACGGAGGTTAAGTCGAGACATTATTCTCACGAATTATTCAGGAGCAATATGGTTTTCAGAAATTTCTATAAAGCAGTTTTTACCAATAAACATTGCCTCACAAACCCACCTTTCACAAGAGATGAGAAACTCAAGAGATTAGTCGGATGTAACCCATTTCATGTGTTCAGTTATTTATAGACAGTGAAACATAGGAAATCTAGAAAGCTGCAAGGTAAAAACAAAAACGGCTTCTATGCTCTGGTGGTAATCTTCATATCTTCTATTAATTCTTATACAGAATGCGGAATATATGGAGAGGCGGAGAAATTTTAGAATGAAAGTTTTGGAAAGAGATCAGACAGAGAATTGAGGATATTAATATACAAGATATATTTAACAGTATTAGGGATAAGAGAGCCTTGGTAATGTACAGACCAATCAAAACCGATTGGGGCAGGCAGGGAAAAATATATTGGTGTGTGTAATAAATTGGAAAGGGAAGGATGGTCATGGTTCAGGTCTGGGGCAATGAAATTAAGGGGAATGAAACGGGGAATGGACCCGCAGAAGTGCCGAGTATGTGAGAAAGTGGAAAATGATCAAAATTTTATTTTGGATTGTAAAGGGACTAAATTATGGAGGGATAAGTGGCTACAAGCGAGGTGTTTAAAATTACCAAGAGAAGTAGTAAAGATGAGAATTAGAAGGTTCAACAATACAGAGGAAGTTAGGAAGTTAGGTGAATTGTTAGGATGGACAAAAAATACAAGAGAGGCATTGTGAAAATTAAAAAGATAGATACCGGAAAGGATGTCTGTCAGGTAAATTTTATATACTTAATTAAAAGAGAGGAGTAAAAATAGGTGAACCTGGTGTATATTATATTAATAACCACGCTGTTGTATCTATATTTACACCAGGTTCAACTCAAGAATATGTAGTTTTGCAGATTGTATTAATTTATTGCATGTAAACTTTATTTTTTATTTTTTGTGTGTAATGATGAACGAATACATTTTGCTTTGTTTACATATAAAATATGTTATCAAAAAGAATTAGCGAAATTAATGTAAATCTTCGCACATACAAATTTTAAGAGCTCAAGAAGCCGAAATATGCAAGAAACTAAGCAAGAAAATAAGCAAAAGAAATTTTGCAAAAGAAACTATTAATTCTTATACAAGCATTCAATTTACGTATTGCCATCTCTTGCAACTATATTAATCAAACACTGAACCCAGTCGTGACGTCATATACTTATCTACAGCTTACCGCTATACGAAGGAATGAGTCACTTCAAACATTCATTGCAAGCCAGTGACTTTCCTGTTGACTTTATTAACAACACTCGTTAGATAAACATGCGGCATTGCTTTGACTTCGGCAAAAACTTCTTGCACAGCTCGACTGGTTGTGGATCTTTGAGAAAACTAAATGCCTCCTTAGTCGTTTACAGCAAACAGCTCCAAAGTAGAGTGCATCTTTGCAATACCTATAAATTGTTAATAATCTGGTCTATTTTACTGTAATGAGAGCGCATCGAAAAATGACAACCAGTGTAAGGCAATGGACATGTTTAAACGGGAGAAGGTAAGTAGCATTTGTTTTCGATTTTTGAATTATGGTGATAACGGAAGTAGATATACATGGCTACTGTGGGAGCTGAAGAGTTAGCTCCTAACGGATGATTTGCTCTACTAACACTTCAATGGTTTTCAGATGTTCTAACTACTCCGTTGTGAAACTGGGACTCGTTCAAACCGTCACACAGTAAAACGAAATTTCGATTCTAGGAATACAGTTATTGAAAAATAACAGCTAAGGGATTGTTTAAAAACACGGCTCCAAAAAACTTCCTTGGAGTGTATGCACGATAACTATAGCTATGGTACTACTGCCGTGACGAAATTATATCACTCTCAACAGAAAAGAAAAAAGGGGTTTACATTACTTACAAAGATTCGTGTAGCCAATCCAACCAAGTTTACCGATGATACCACGTATCTTACCCTATAATGCACAGATTTGGTATTGTACCACAAATGCAGCTTTGATTTTATACTATGCTATAACTTTCGTACGAAGCAGCGGTAGTCCATTCAGGGTCTAGAGGTGCCTTGTCTCATGACCACACTGCAATGTAAGATACCGTACTACCTGGCAAAGTGACCAGGCGTACTCACCTTGGTTGTCGAGCGCTGCGATTGCTTGTCTTGTTTACTAGAACAGCGAAATACTAGTAATTTGGTGTACAGTCAGTAATACAATGCAAATGAATGATCTCTCGCGCCTGCCGATATATGAGACGTTGCTGTCCTGAAGATATGATTGCATCTGAACAGAGTGAACATACGCTGTCTCGCCGTGCTTGTGCAATAAGCTCGCGTAAACAGCTGGGCTGTTTCACAATCTTTCCGATACGTCTCATGGCTTTGCCAAGTAATAAATAGGTGTATGCTGACACAATATGAAGAATTGAGTCAATGACAGCTTGCGAAGAGGAAATTAGCTTCTCGACCGAAAGGCTATCTTTTGTGTCTACGCCTCTGATGGTGCAACCCCCTGGAGGATGGATGAGGCGAATGGATCCTTAGGGCGGCCGAAACGTTGCCACGTCAGAGCAGATGGCAGAGTCCCTACATTTTCCAAGTTGGAAGCACCCCGGTGGGAGCTGGCTTAGCTTCCTTCCGCCCTCGGGCTTCTGCAATCCCAGGGAAGGCCTGGAAGCCAGTGGCTCGCCTTCGAAACTGGGGGACGAGATTTCCAGAGCACATTTGTCCCCCCTGCCGTGCTGCTGCCGCCAAAACTGGGAGAAAAAAAAACATCCTAACGGTATGAAGAGTGAAATGAAATGGCTAATGTAACGAAATGGAGGGACAGGAAATTTGGAGGATATGGAATATGGGTTGGGAAGGTCACCCACGTGGATCGAACCCGTGACCTCCCGAACGCGATCCACAGACTTTGCCGCCTGAGCCATCGCGCTCGGTAAGGTGTGTGAAGAATTGAGTATTGAGCTATAGCATTATAAAAAAGGCAATGATGTTTACTCACTGAAACACACTCTTCGGATTCCTTGCAACTACCAATGTTTATTAGCAGAAAGAAGTATAGATAGCTTCTAATGAATTCCCAGTTTCAGTTTGTTTAGCCCAGTTCTAAGCTTCTCAGAAATTACGTGTTATTATATTTTCTTGAAATCATTACGAGCTCAAGTGATGTGTTAACTGTAAAATGCACAAACCAAAACTTGCAAGCACCCATCATCATCTGTAGCAGTCGCAAAACGCCAACTGTTTCCTTACCAAAACGCGAGAGAAAATCTACAGTGCATTAAACAAACTGCTTTAGAGAATACATTTTTGTTGTAAAACCTGTAGTTCTGTTCTTTAATCACTTGGTAACGTGACGTAAGTTTCACGGAGTCTGAGCACGCAGCTAAGCTATGGTAATTTTCTTTATGACAACGTAAATCTACTTTAAAAGTCAGTTGCCCAAAATTGTAGGACACTCATGAAAAGCAAACGTGTCTCATAATGAACCGTGAGGGTGTGGAGAATTTTGCTACATTAAAGCAACCCGACTTCTGATATATTCTGTGCAGTTGTTCTTCACCGAACTTTATCTTCTGAAGTAGAAGTACTTTTACATACTAAACGGTGAGTTTGTGCGGTGCATGTAACCTAGAGAAATATGTGCCCAGAATAAGTACACAAGGTAGGTTGACGTGCATGCATAACCTCCAAGCCCCGCAATATCTTTTTAGTTAGCATTTTTTTTTTCAATTGCTCTACTACGTGTAGTAAGTGGGAGAAGTATTGTATTAGACCCAAAATTTCGATGTCGAGATTTCACCGGAAATATGTTTTGAGGCTCCCTAAATCAAAAATGCACATTTTAGAAAAAGGTCCATTCGTCAGGAAGCTAGATGGCTGAAAATATTTGACACATGTTAGTTATTTTTATTGATTGACAGAAGTGCCTTCCACTCGGTATATATAGGGTGTCCCAAAATTAGACCGACAAACTTTGAGAAATGATAGATAACATTATTTTAAACACTTTTTGTTAAGGAAATTTTTTGCTGCGGTGCTTCGTTTAAGCGCTAGACGAGTTAATGTCATTACCTACTGCCTCCCATCCAGTTTAAGTATTTACGGCAGAATCAACAATGCAAATTATTATTGTATTTATATTAGTATCTTAATCCAAGAAACAGACAAACTTTTAAACCAGAAAAATGGCTGGTGTCTTTGCGAGAGTACGGCAGAATAGGGCACGCCGATGCACTCTTTGTGTTAGTCGCAATGTGCGTGCATTCCAACACTTACGTTGAATAGTAAAGCTGTGATTAATTGTAAACAATGGGATGTTTGTGCTATGTTTATATGTTCTGTGTTTGTTTCTTGGACTAAGATTGATTACCTTACTTAAAATAAGTGCAATACTAATTTGCATTGCTGATTTTGCCGTAAATACTTAAACTGGGTGGAAGGCAGTAATCTGTGACATTAACTCGTCTAGTGCTTAAACGAAGCACCGCAGCAAAAATTTTCACTAACAAAAAGTGTCTAAAATAATGTTATCTATCAGCTCCCAAAGTTTGTCGGTCTAATTTTGTGACATCCTGTGTATATAATTTTAAATCTGGGGCTCAAATCTCCCACGCAGTTTGCCTTTTCGCTTTTTATTCGGAACTTGGGTTTACCGTAATTTATAGCGGCATTTCGAGGAACTTACTTCTTTTTTCTCGAAAGATGCTTTAAAATAATCTTAAGCGGAAAAGCTTTTTAAACTACAAAACAAAAAGGAATTAGATTAATAGGCAATGTAAATAGAAGACACACATATAGATCAATGTATAAAGAATTTGGTATATTGACTGTTCCATGTAGGTATATACATCTATGACTATATTCACACATACAATCTAAGAAATAATGACGATTGTTACAGAACAGTACTTAGGGATACATTAAGCAGACGCTAAATAAAATATGGGCAAACAACTTTATAATAAGCTATCAGAAAAAATTAAATTTATAAAAAATGATGAAAGCATAAATATCTAGTAGAAAATGTCTTTTATAGTCTAGAGGAATTCGAGCATGGGGCTTAGATAAACAATTGTAAATAAATTGCAAGTGTAAATATTGTGTATGTAAGTATAGTATTTGTAAGGAATTATTGTACTGACAAATCCGCAACATGTAGATGTTTTCATGGATGAAATAAGTTACACTTTGAACTTTGTGTCGCTGAAATTCAAGTCCGTAACAGTGACCATATGCAACATTCTTAGTTTTGCAAGATCTTTACGTTAACTGTACGACAGCCTTCAAATATTATGGATTAAATACTTTCAGTGAATCCAATAGCACTGATTAAGTGTGTAAACCGGATCAAAGTGAAACGTAGTATTGTTATGGGGAGTTACTATTGGAATTTCATATTCAACTTAGGGCAGTACTGAAAAACAACAGCACTAATGTGTTTTAACCTCTTGCATTTTAAATCTATATAAAGTATAGTTTATGTCACACTTATACGATAGACTAACAGTAACACCAACACCAAGTGCTCCCTAGGTTAACATAGTGGATATTATTTGTTTCTCTCGTTAAATAATCACAATAAAATTACATTAGCATAAAGTGAGGCAAGGTAACCCATCTGTGAAATTTGAAAAATTGCCATTTTTCGTCGAATTCTTCTCAAAGTTTGGGAATAGGCTTGTTGCTCAAAGTTAAAACATATTATGAGTTTGAACTTTATATCTTGAATAGATTTTTTTAATATATTTTTTAAAAATTTTTGTAAGCTTATGTGAAAAATGCTCCTCGGTGCATACTTTTCAACAAAGAACATTCCAACTTCTACAGCTAATCAATGACATATAGTGCTACAACATATGGCTGGTGTTTTTTAGTAATTTATTTTGTTTGGGAGAAAAAAAAAATTAAAATTGCATAATCCAATTTCTGAGAATTTTACCAATTTTACAAATTCCTTTTTTAAATAAAAACTTCTGTATTAAGGTAAAGCAAAAATTTAGAGCCATGTTTTAATTCTTATACTTTGAACAATGTGTGTACCAAGTTTCAAGAAAGTATCAGCAAAACTATGCACCAAGGAGCATTTGGTACATAACCATGTGTCAGGAAATCCTAAGCGGAGAAAAATGGAGTTAAAGTTTAGCAACTATATAATACAAATGTACTTGATTAAAACTGACCTGCACCATATGTGGGACCCTCAGAGGTCCTTTTAGCTGTTTTTTCAAACTTCAGTCGCTTCCTAGCAGTTCTGTAGCCCCTTTCTGAATGCCTAGCACTATCCTTCAGATCACACTTACCCTAATTTTACTTAATTTCTCCCCAATTACATTGAAATTTCTACGCTGAACCTCTTACTTTACATGCTGTGAAGCTTCATAACCCATATTATATTCACTAATTTCAGATATTACACCAATTTCTGTTTTATTTTTTGAAACAAATGTTTCCTTTGGCCATTTCTTCACTATTTCTTCACAAAGCACCATGAGGTTAGCACATTTTCCCTCTAGATAAACCAAAGAACTTTGGAATTTGTCCAATAGATAGCTCTCATATAGGTGATTCTCAGGTTAGCCAACATGTTTCAGCTAATTTCTCACAAGAAACCGCGTAATTCAAACTCAAACTGAACAGATATTGAGTCGGAAAAACACTGCAAGCATTTCGAGTGCACCCTACTTACCTTGCTTCGAGTGTTTCTAGGCAATTAAACTGACATACCACCTAGCACATGGCCATTTAAAACCCTCGGTGAAGTCATTTAAAGGGTGTAGATGAGTAAAAAAAAAAGCATGAAAATGAAAGCCAAAGGTTTAAACTTATTTATGGTATAAAAAGCTAAAAATGAAAAATTTTGTCATTTTTGCCCATTTTTCACAGATGGGTTACCTTAAATTATTTGTTTCTCTCGATAAATAATCACAATACAATTGCATTAGCATAAAGTGAAGCATAAAGTGCTGTGACTATTTTAAGAGAAGTAAACAACTATGACAGTTCGTATTCTAGGGGCGAGGCTTTCAAATTCTCTGTTTACTATGCGAGGCAATACTGCCGTTCTATCTGTTTACCCCTCCACCATTGTTGCTGCACTTGAAGTTCATTTAGGGTATTTAGCAGCAGAGAGGAGAGGAAATCGTTTGATATTCCGATAATAAAGCATAACCTTTGTGTCTTTCCTTCCCTGGGAAAGAATGACTTCCCTCTGTCTTCGCGCTTCATATCCGGTAAGCAAATTACTTCCATAATTGAAGCTGGCAAATTGCCAAGGAAATTGCTGGAAGCATAGGCTTAGTCGGTAGCTATGTGACCATTCCCCACATTGGACCGCAGTTCATTTACAGCAAGCCTACAAAGCAAACGCTTGAAATATTCTAAATTCGAATGCTGAGAGCAAAAGATGTAGGGAAACAGTATGAAAGTGTTCCCCAAAGCTACAGCGACAACTCCCATCTATATGTTCAAAGCTATTTAAAGTGAATCTTGCCATCCTCTTGCTGAAAATTTCGGTATTTAAATTTATTTTTTTATAGGAAACCTGATATGGAATATTCAGGGAGTTTGTCCTATTAAATAAAAGCTCAGAAATTAGATACATGTTTAGAAACATAAACATTTCCTTAAAGGTGCAATGGGAATAGGAGAATACAGTAGACTTAAGTGATTATCAAATGTTTTAAGAGCTGGTTACTATGTAAATTCCTCGACACCCCATTATCTTTGGATGGCCGGGACATAGAAAAGCAAATGTCCATTTCCCATTTGAGAAAAGTAGGAGAATTTAAAAATTCAAACCAACAGCAAGGAATATCTCCAAAATGGTTATCTCCACAAAAGTGTATTTAATATAAATTGTACGCTTTAACCAATTCTACATTGTTTTTGTGTAGCAAGATTTTGTCCATCTCTTATGGTTAATCAGTTGTACAGAAGTCATTCAGAACACACACCCACCCCCAACCCACACTTCCACCCCCACTTCCACCCCCCAACCACACACACACACACACACACACACACACACACACACACACACACACACACACACACACACACACACACAGATGCCTTTTCATTTTTTTTTTATTCAGGGGTATCAAAACATGTATTTCCGGTGAAATCTTGGTATCGAGTTTGTACGTAGAATACACCAGTTTCTCTACTTACTGTAAATGCGCAGTGAAGAAACAAAAAAACTAAATAAAATGGTTCTTTACAGTCAGCATATCATTAGCCTGCTACCAGCTTGAGAAACTGCATTTTAAAGCCAGTCGGAGCGCAATACTGCATTTTTCATCCGCTCCGAGACGTAGTCGTTGGCATGCTTTTCTGTAGTTGATATCAAGTGTGTCAAGTCTGAGGACAGCTTAACTTTCAAGAAGTTTCACCTGTGCTTCATAATTTCCACTATCAGTTCATGGATAACTAGAACACTGCGCAATATTTCGTACAGGATTATACAGTATGCTCCGAAACTATTCCTTCAAATTACTACACGTAACAGAGGTCGTATAGACAAATATATTTCGATAAGGAACATATGGTCTCTGAAGTCAACTTGTAATGTTAAGAAACAGTTTGTGAATGGTGCTTACGTAAGCTGTGGTGTCGGTGTTGCTGACTGGGAATATGTATTGAGCATCAACCCTGCTGTGTGAGCGGTTGGCTCCGAGGTCCAGAGGTCTGCGCGGGCTCGGGCCAAGCCCTCGGGCCTAGACCAGGTCCGACCCGTGGGCCAGCTTCCGGCCTAATTTAAAAAATGTTTGTCGGGCTCGGGCCGGGCCCAGGCTTGGGAATTAAGAGGTACAAAATAATAATTTATCATACTTTTTGGTCACCAATGTCGAAAATCTGAAAACAGCACAGTTATCGCAGTCTTTGTTTACTAGGAATTCTATATGATTATTCTGTTGACACGTTTCAAATAATATAAGTAAGCGGGTAAGTAGGTAGGTGGGTAGGTGGGTAAGTGGGTAGGTGGGTAGGTAGGTCAGTAAGTCAGTTAATAAATAAACAAACAAACAAACAAATAATAACAACTCAACCTCTACAAACTCTTCTTGGGCCGGGCTCCGGCTTGGCTGAGACCGGGCCGCGCCGAACCTAAGAATGTCTGTCCGTGCAGACCTCTACTGAGATCTGCTTGGATTCCGTGTTAATGCCTGGGCCGGCATTGTCGATAATAGGTTGATTGGAGCATACATTGTGATATTCCACCTCAATGGACAGAATTGACGCAAATTCTGGAGCACGTGTTGCCAGAACTGCTGGAAGATGTGCCTCTGAATGTTAGATACCGGGGACCTATGAAGCAAGTGATGTACAACCGTTGTGGAAACAGCAGAAAACCTGGTCGCTAAAATTGCCATCGCTGCTGGTACCGTTGCAAATATGCCAGGAGTCCTTGAACGGACTCGAAAATCAATGGTCCTACGATGTTACTGCATGTGTACTGGCCAATGGTCGCGCATTCGAGCAATTCCTGTGCATGGCACTGCTGTAATTAGCATACTAATATTTTGTGTAAATTGTCCCTGGCATCAGAAATTGCCATCAGGGACCATATGGACCAATTATATTTGTTGTGATGTTCTCTACCTCCTGTATTAATTTGAACGAATAGTTTTGGAACGCCCCGTATAAAATTAGTTAACGGATGCTGAGGATACATGGGATATGACATTTTGCGTATACCAAGCTGTTCCTTGAAATGCAACACTTGCATAGTTATTTACCTTACATACGTACATACCTACATACGGAAAACGTTTGGAAAGAAAGTCGATACACGAATATTGAATACATATTTGTTAATCAATTTTCGCTGAGAGAATTTCTCTAGCTAATATGTAGTGCTTAAATTCTCACTACATACGGCATCACGAGTGGTGGACACTTATGGTCAGGCGCAGGAATTCTTAAGCAGTTAGCTTCACGTTAGGTATAGACAAGCCATTGGCAACAAAAAGAACGTAAACAACAGCGGCCGAGGGTCAATGACGGCAGGTCTACTAACTGAGCTGTTCAGGCCAAAAGACTGTAAGAGCGATGAGTGTGCGATGTCACTGTGTAAAGTCAAGTAACACCTCAACCTAATTTCCTCTTGTCCTGGCTCAAATGCTTGGCAATACCATTGCCTGCTGTTGATACATGAAATGAAATATTTGATAAGGAGATGTTCCAGCCTTAAGTTTAGGGTACCTCCCCGGCATTGGATTGAGAAAGACGTGGAAAAGAACCTCAGTCACGGAGGACGATCCTGGTGGGATATACAACACGGACCTTCCGCTCACGAGTCTTAAATGACTTCGGCCGCTCATGTCTGTATTGCTGAGGGAAGGTATCAATGAAGGACCTGTCTGCTGATATAGAAGTACCATAAATAATGCTTAGGCTTTCGTGGCCGGCGTTAATCCAATATAGATGGTCGATTTCGGGCTTGAAGGCCGTGGTCCAGTCGATGAATTTTCTGACGTTTCGCCCAACGCAGTCCAAATCTACCATCTATTGGATAGAAGTAAATTCTTTTAGTTTTGCTTTCTCTGTTACGTACGTCGGCCTGGGTGGCTCAGTTGGTTAGACTCTGGCCTACTGATCCCTAGGTCGCGGGTTCAAATCCGGCCCAGACTGATGGTATTTAAGTGTCCTTAAAAACGACAGCTTCACGTCAGTATATTTGCTGGTATGTAAAAGAACTCCTGCGCAACGAAATTACGGCACACCTGAGACGCTAATATGATCTTAGCAATTGACAGTGTCACTAAACAACGAAATAATTTAAATTTCTACTACGTATAGTAAGTAGGCGAGATATTGTGTACGACCCACCATATTTACGCTGGATAACTTTTGCATAACTGGTAAACCGTAACACATAGACCAAATCTTACTGTACAAGAAATGTCGATCGCGTTAAAATACACGAGCTGTGTCTAAATGCATCTTTTGTGGAATGAACCATTTCGGAGTTACTTCTTGTTATGAGTTTTGCAGTACTTAAAACTTTAGTTAAATGGAAGGCCGGTATTCATTTTTTTACCTCTTTGCCGTGCAAAGAGAAGGGAGTTTCAGAGTTTAAAAGACTTGACGATTGCTCAAAGTCTATTGTATTCTCATATTCCCCTTGCACCTATAAGGAAATCAGCAGTAAGATAATTTCTGCAAATGTTTATCTCGACTAACATGAAAAAGATAAGAGAATAAGAGTTTGTAAGAATAGTTAGGACGAGAGAAGAGAAAGTTTTGCGAGTGCAACACTTCAGATTTTTACTTTCTCTACTACACATAGTAAAGTAAAGGAAGTATTGTATTCCACCCAAAAATGTGATGCCGGGATTTCACCGGAAATATATGTTTTGAGGCCCTCTAAATCCAAAAAAAAAGCATTTTTAGAAAAAGGTCCCTGTGTGTGTGTCTGTGTGTCTGTCAGACTCTGGACAGCATAACTCAAAAACGAAAGTTTTTTTTTATAAAAACCAAAGCTGGCATTTGGGTTTAATGTCTTTCAAGGATGCGACCCGAAGATTTTGAAGAAAATTGGTTCACCCTAAATTACCCTTTACATCGAATCTTTTTCGTAAATTTTGATTTTCTTGAAAATGGCTCTAACGATTTTGATTAAAATGGCACATGTTTGAGATAATTTTGTGGTAATCGAAATGTATATCTTGCATTGTCTGGCTATAGCCCCTGTAGCCGTGTTTACTCTGGATGACTTTTGCATAGCTGGTAAACCGTAAGAGATAGACCAAATTTTATTATACAAAAATGTAGCCCTTGCTAAAATACACAATTTAGGTATGCATGATTTTTTTTGGAGAGTGAACCATATCAGACATATGCCTTGTTACTTGTGTGACTTTTGGAAAACTTATACTTCTGTCAAATGTAAAATCGTTATTCAATTTGTTATATGTTAATCGTGTAAAGAGAAAGGAATTGGAAAGTTTTAGAAGGCTGACTATCGCTCAAAGGCTAGTGTATTCCCATATTCTCTTTGTACCCACAAGGAGATATACAATAAGGTAATTTCTGCAAATGTTTATCTCCACTAATATGAAGATAGAAGAATAAGAGTTCGTAAGAATCGTAGTACAAGAGTAGAGAAAGTCGTGTGAGTGCCACACATCAGATTTTTTATGTATGTAGCTTACAGCATTAGAGATTTTTTGTTGTTTTAAAACAGGCAAAATTTCTTCAATATACAATTGCAATAAATGGGCTGAGGAAGCATGTTGTCGCAAAAGCTAGCCTATTTTACTATTGTACTCGTTACATTTTACGTTCATTACAGTGTTTGTAAGCCATATAGATCATTAGTTAACAAAGTGACGTATTTTATTAGCCTCTTCAGTGTATAGTACGACAGGCACCTCTTGCACACGTGCCTGTGCATGCATTTACTAGTGAAGTTGTTGTTGACATTGCTTTTGGAATTCACGGAATCACTTACTGCAAGGTTCTGAGTGCACAATCATACGACCGAAAGAGTAAATGAATATCAAACGTAAATATTCCCACAAGGAATATCATGTTCGGTTCATTGTTGATGTTGTGGTTTTGTGGTTAGAGCCGAGGTGAAACAAGAAAGACAAGCGCCAGCATCTGGTTATTTCCGTAACTTGTAATCAAGACTCCTAGGGAGACCAAAAGCAGTAATAAGGGAACCAAAGGTTCGACTTATCAAACTTACATTGTACTGTATGCGTGACTGCAGGAAAATACAAGGAAGCCTGTCAAAACAGAGCAAGTGGATAGCGGTAAGACAGCGAACTTACTAAACAATTGAGCGAAACATTTTCTCAAGGACTAAAATGCGGGACCTTGCCCTACACGGGCAGCGACTTACTTAAGTTACCTTATTTACACTGGTGAAACTATACGTCAATCGGTTTGTTAATTACATGCTCTTTTATGTTTGAATGCTATATTACATTAATAAAATCACATTTATTTCAGAAGGAAAGTTGAGCGGAACCACTTATCCCATAGTAGAGTGTGCACGGTATCGAGCTAAAGCCTCGGTCCTAGGCCACAAACTATATGTCGGGTCTCAGGCTCAAAAATAAAAACGAAAAGAATTAATTTACCACATTCCATTTAATATGTACTTTGTCGTGCAAATGGTGTTTTGGCCAAAATCAATAGCACCATTTCCAGAAAAAAATGATACTTGGTCATGCAAAGGGAAAGTAAAAGCAAAAGAATAATTTATTACATTTTTTGGTTCGCGATTTATTGCAACATCCATACAGCCACTGCAGTAGTAACAATAAATAAATTCTTGGTTTTGCGGAAAGTATACAATTACAACATTACGGCAGCTGCAATATGTGCCTCCCTCTATGGTCTAGGGGTAACAAACATGGTAGTCTCTGGTTCTCAAGGTCGCGGTGGAGGACCATGGCTGTTTTCGGGGATAAAAATCCCTAGTGTAGCTTCTTCGGAAGGTAAGCAAAGCCGATGGTCCTTGACGTAGATTTACGGCACGTAAAAGAACCTCAAGCCTGAAAAACGGGCTTCTGAGCAAAATTAAGCAGGCTTTCATGTCAACATAGAATGGGTCGCTGTGAACAAGAGTGTTCATAAATAAAATGAATTTTTACTCCCTCCGTACGTCCACAGACCTCTGCAGCAATACTGGTCGCATGTGGTCCGTAAGGCGGTATGCTGTCAACATGTCACTTGTACATCAACGTTTCACGAGCTAAGACGCCATCATTTCTGTAAAGTAAGTCCTCAATCGGTCCCAAGGACCTGAGGGCATCTCTTACCAGGCCACTCACAGAACGAGATGATCCGCGTTAACGGATCGGGAGGTCGTGGTTTCAATCCACACGGCCGAACTTCCTGACCCATGGGCTTTCCCGTCATTTCCCCCGGTCGTTAGACAAATGTTGAGAAGCTTAATCATATTCCTGCATTTCGCGTAACTTCTCATTTCTGTTCACCTTCATCCTGCTTGGCTATTTCAGGGTTGTAAGCTTCGGCAGGAGTATCGGCATTTCATGACAGGGAAATGGATGTTCTACGTAATTGTTCATCCACCGGATCGGGCGCAGTCTCCAAGTCCCTGACCACATAGTGGAATGCAGAAGCCTGCAGGTGGAGGGGAGTCTGTTCTACGAGTTATCGTTATCGTTCTCGCTATCGTTCTCGTTGTCATTATTATATTATTATTATTATTATTATTATTATTATTATTATTATTATTATTATTATTATTATTATTATTATTATTATTATTATTATTATTATTATTATTATTATTATTATTATTATTATTATTATTATTATTATTATTATTATTATTATTATTATTATTAACCCCTAAAATGGAGGGAGGTAAATCCAACCTCCCCTCTTTCACAAACGTAGGGCATCACTGGTATATCCTATTTTCCGTCTCCATTCTGTGTAGGCCGGGTCTAGCCGTGACGACCCTAACATTTTCGGCCAGTGCAGATCTCTATCTCGCAGTCAGCAAGTTTCAGTGGCTTCGATTGTATTTAACTTTCCCAGCTTTAAGCAGCATGCTTATACGGACTATGCACCTCACAGATCAACCACGTGTAATGTGAACCTCTCAATTGACCAGTGCACTGCTATTGAGCAATTAAAAGAATTGCAATTTCGCATTCTGCAAGACCAATGAGAACGGATAAATTGCCAACAGTAGAATTACCACATTCGCCATCACTGAAAAGGAGGAACTTCAATTCAGTTACACTTCACATGTTCAGGTGTACAGCTGCTAGCTCAACGTTGGCTTAAATAAAGTTAAGGCAAATAAATTCAACTACATTAGTTTGAGAGATGCTCTGAAATATGTATATGTTTATATATTACCTACGAAAAATGTAACCATTTCACTGCCAAATACATACATGCATATAAAGAGAATTATGTACCGACTGCTAACAGATACCCATATCAATCGGAGCGCTGCCTTTCTTTCGGTTTGATTTGACCGTCTCCTTGGTGGCAACATGTCTGTGCTTGAGGATGTATGTATGCCCTGTTAAATATCTGTGAATGTGATTGTGTGATTGTGGTAACGGTGGGATACATTTCGAACCACCGCGAGCCCGACATGAACCTACTTGTGGCTAGCAAACCTCCAGGGGGAAGGGATGGAGCTAAGTGAGATCAAGGCTTGTAAGAAAACGGAGCCAGCGAAGCCAAGAGGTTCACAGAAGTCCCTAAAAGTTACAAAGGTTGTCCCCTGGCGCACGACCGAAGTATGTGCACTACTCAGAGATAGGGCGACGAAGCGACCCTTGCGGCCCGGGCACCAACTTTCAGGAGGGGCCAGGGAAGGAGGGCTTTTACAGAACGCAAGCACCTGTGCCGTCTTTCCGATCCACCGGAACGTACCGAGCAACCAATCAAACGTTAAATGTGACGAGGGAGGGAAATGAGGAAGGAATGGAAAGGAATTTGTGGAGTAGAGAATTCACCCCAGCATTCGCCTACTGACAAGGGGAAACCAAGTAGAAGCCCAAGTCAGGGTTGGTCGACGCGGATCAAACCCGAGGCCTTACGAATGCGAGTCGTTCACTTTGCCGGGGTGCCACTTCGCTCGGTCTTAAATATCTGTAATTCTGACTTTGGACTTTTTGGATCCGAGTGTGCTTTGGGATTTCCTTATTTACCAAATAAAGTGTCACCTTTGACACTATGCATTGCTTTTCTCGGATATATATACTGATCAGTCTGGTACTCTGCTGAATCCTGACACGACTCCGATTGACTGTCATATATGGAGGTCAAAACATGCAGGTCATGCACCGTATTAACAATGTAAACCGTATAAGTAATACAGGCGTACACAGATTCGGGTAAAGCAATTAAAGCAGGGCCAGTCAACTGGATTACTTGCGACCTCGGAGAGCTTGTGTGATGTAACAGTACAGCTACAGAGTAGTTCTTCTAACTTCACCTTTGCTTCACTTCTCCAACAATTCTTATGGAATTCCTTGTGTGCGTGAGAGCAGGGTATGTTCTCTGATGTCATAGAATTCCTGCTTGGCTGATAAGCAAGTTGAACCTTGCCCTTATTGGCACGGTAACTTTGCAGCCTTCAGAGCTGAAGACTCGCGTTTTGAAGCAGCATTTTCCCAGTTTACTACAGAGTTAAAGGCTACTTTAGCATCAACTCGCGCATACAGCGACAGTTACAACAGTCACCTGTTTGTATCCCTCGCTAATTTCCTCTACAAATGAATATAAAATGAGGTGGAGGCATAATGGCCCGTGCACATGAGTCACACGCGAGCTCTAAAAATGATAATATATATATATTTAATTTTACTGCCGGCTCAATGCCAGGATCTGTTGGTTCAAAATTTCGAATATAAAGAGATTAGCAAGGGAATTCCTACAGCGGCTCTAATGCCTTACATCCCTACATGAGATTTGATCCAACACAGTGGATATTGTCACTTAGAGAAAACTTCCAAACAGCGGTGACCCGGCGTTTCAAGTATTACTTGTTACATTAACTGTGTTTCCAGTCAGAATAGAGCGTCGCTGCTACTCCGAAAGGAAAATTTACTTTTCTTCGAAAAATGCACTCTCCTAAAATTAAATGACTACGCTCTTCAATGCGCTAAATTCGCATTATGTCGCGATATGTTTTGTGCAAGATAAATCTTCATGTGTAAGTAATGTCTTATTTTTAAATAATCCAAAATTGTTTTTGTGTAAAATACTAGGAAAATCGCATGCCCTTAGATTATTTGCTTTATGGTTTATGCAGCTTGTTAAGCGGCTAATGTACCTTAGGTCCATCTTCGTTGCTTGCTTTATTGCATTCACATATTTAGATAGAAAACCTTGAAACTCGGTGTAAACAACCGTCTAAGGGATTAGCTCTCCTGGGAGATATCCCTTAAAAACGGCTGGTAATGCTACATTCACGCGATTTTCTCTTCCAAGTAACGTTTATTGTTATACATCTTCTAGGAATTCTTTTAACGAACCTTGTTTTCCATCTAGAATGAAAATAAATATTTGCAGCACTTTTGTTGTGGGTACAAGGGAGATACAGGAAGAGAAATTGAAGGTCACATATTTGAAGGTGTGTGGTTTTATGCTAGCCTTGAAGTTCCGTGCTTTCCGTAGCTAACTTCTGGACAGCGACAGCACCTTATGACACACTTTTGAAACATTTACACCAACGATAATGGCTATCACGAAAATGACTGATGTCTCACAAAAGTTATTGGGAATATATGAAATTCCTTGCGAATGAAGGGAACTTCATAGGTTATTGCCCCCAGAATTAACGATATAAGTTTTGTGATGTAAATATCTTAACATGGATGGTATTGAATCAAAATACATATTCATTTTTAGAAGTCAAAAATACTTTTTCCACGTAAAGAGTAGTTTGAAAATCTTCGTGTCGTATCTTTGGAAGATACTGAATTTTAGTACCAAATTGAAAATTTATCCGTGCTTTCGTTTACGAATTATGCTGTACAGACACATGTACCTTTCCTTTTAAAAAATGTTCTTCATTCAGCGTTGCTTACATCCTCTACTTATAAGGTACACATACGAAAAGAAAGCAAGAAAGCTTTCTTTTGAAGTATTCCGCAACGAGGCTTTTCTGTATCATACTGCTTTTAAATTAATGTGAGCCTGTTGACTTTTACACCTTTTTGCAGATTCTTTGAATTGGTGAAACCTTTAATAAATCATGCAGGTTACGCAAGGGACCAATAAATCCGTCATAATGGCAGCTGGAGAACAGCTTTTGTAGTAGTAGTAGGAGTGTTCGTAGTAGTAACAGCAGCAATAGCAATAGTACTAGTTGTGGTAGTAGTAGTTATGGTGGTAGTAGTAGTGATGGTGGTAGTAGTAGTGGTGGTGGTTGTGATAGTGTTTGTGGTAGTAGGAGTGGTAGTGGTGGTGGTAGTTGTAGTGGTGGTAGTGGTAGTGGTCGTAGCCGTGGTCGTGGTAGTAGTAGTGGTCGTGGTAGTAGTAATGGTCGTAGTCATCGTAGTGCTGTCGTCGTGGAAGTACTACTGGGGTTTTAGGGCGCACATCTACTGTGGTCATTAGCAACCAAATATGACAACAAAACGAAAAGTGCAGGATCTACAGTCTAAAACCCTTCAACAACTAAAAATTCACCTAACAAATTTCAGCAACTGTAACAGTAGAGTTAAAACAGAGACAGAGGCCTACAATGGAGAGATATAAAACCGAATCACAGCAACGGCCAAACGACCGAATAAAAACAAAAGAGAAAACAGCGATTCAAACACGGCCACCCATACCGCTGAGACGGATAAAATGTAACAAACGCTCTACTGCACATAAAGAATCTGCTAGCACCTCAGCCAGGGTTGCTGGCAGATCCAGGGAGACACGTAACTGAGCGTAAAACTGGCACTGAATTAAAACATGCCGCACTATCAAGGACTCACTACAATGAACACAAAGCGGGGCTGGGTCAGAAGATAAAAGGTGACTATGACTGAAACGGCAGCGCCCGATATGCATTCTAGCTAAAATGACTTCGTGACGACAAGCGCACGAGGAAGTCCTGCAGGTAAAAGGAGGGGCTTCACCTCCAGAAGTTTGTTTCCGTGAGTACCGCAAAAGAATGACGACGTAAATCTGCGCAAAAATGTTCAGCAGAAACAGCAGAGCCAAAACACTTGGGAGCTAAAACCGCTGGCTTCGCAGCAGCACCAGCATCCTCATTGCCTTAGAGGTCTATGTGTCCTGGCATCCACACCAAAGACACCAGCGAGTGAGTGTAGACTATCTTGGATACGCTGCACGAGTGGATGGTAAGTGTACAGCGACCGAAGACTCTGAAGGGCACTCAAGGAATCGGAACAAATAAACCAGTGCCTCAGGACTTGCCTATGAATATATAAGAGCTTCATAAGTACCAAAAATATCATCTGTACAAATCGAGCACTGCGCTAAATGATGAAAGCTAAAACTCTGGCGATCATAAATGAAAGCACATCCTACTCCACGATCGTCCTTGGAGTCTTCAGTGTAAATACAACTACAGGTCCAAACTGTGGCTTAAGATCTAAAAAGCCCAAACAAAAGGCCGAACGAAGAACCGAAACTGGCGTCCTCGACTTTGGCATAGACAGAAATCTCAGATCAACGGTGTCTCAGATCGGAGCCATTGGGGAAATCATGTTTCCCATTAGGGAAAGGTCGCCGTTAATGTGGCGTCCAACAGCTGAAGCAAAGAGCGAAACCGAGCACCAGGAGGGAGTAGGGCCAGGGAGCTAGTTGAGTATTGACGGTCCAATGAATCATGAAAACGGGACGTAAAAGACGGATGTCCCAGTACACTAGAGAGCCTACAAGTGTAGCTACAAAGAAGAACATCGTGTCGTTGAGGAAACGGAGGTTCAGCAGCTTCTGCACAAGTTGATAACCGGACTCAATGGAAAAGCGCCCATACTCAGTCTTGCGGTGGTGAATAGTATCGAGACGTTTTAAAATTGACGGCGGAGCCAACGAATACACAATGAAATAATCAAGGTTGCATCGAAAGAGAGAGCGATACAGCCTTAAACGTACCATTCGATCGCCTCCCAAGGATGTGCCGCTTAAAACGCGTAAAACACTCGGAGAAATTTGGCGCTTTGCTTTCAGATACTAGATATGACAGCCCATTTAAGCTTCCTGTCAAAGACCAATCCCAAAAATTTCGTACCGGCTACTAAAGGATCGAGATGAAGAATCGGCGGAAGAAGTGCCTTCCGGCGCCAGAAGTTAAGACAGACAGTTTTCTCAGTGGAGAACTTAAAACTGTTTTTGAAACTCCATAATGGAGGAAGTGGTCAGGACAGAGTTGGAGGCGGCGTTCTAAGAGACAAGTCTGCCGAGGACTCCCACATAAGTGAAGCAGAAACCAAAGCTATCCAGGTGCAGACACGCATCTCTCAACCTACCACGATATTCTTTTCCGTCGACACAGTCTCCACACACGGGCTACACGTGGGTGGGCGATTTGACTGACTGACTCACCACAAGGAGTAGCCTACATCGAGGAAGTCAGATTGGGTCCGGACCCGGGCGTGCCAAAACCCGTACCCACTGTCGTAGGCCTCGGAGGGGGAGGGGCGTTGTTTTGGCAATCAACTATTTGCATTCACACAATCTAGGGACAGTTATTTTAGTTAAAGAATATGCTATTAAAACTCTCATCAGTGTGAAATCAAGGTACACATGTATAGGTTGCGCGTTTGTTCTTGACGAATGACCTTGAGCAGAAATCCAATGAGTGAGCCTACCCTTAATACACAGGTCAGCAAATGTTTATGCTACGATAACAGACACCTCTGTTTTCCTCTGTCGCGTTTGTGTATACAGTCGACTGCAAAAGTTTTGTGCGGTACGGATGTATGCATGCAACGAAAATAACAGCAATTTAGACGAGAGAGAAATGTCGGGAATAGAATAAATGCAAGAAAGTTAAGTGGAAACAGTTATAGAGGTATAGTGTATAATACGTGTGGCTGATATTACTGAAAGTGTGATAAATTGATTTGTAGTGCTGTACTACTTCAGCTCAGAAGCATGTGCGTCACCTCACTGCAGACTGTACCTTCTCTCTCTCTCCATGCGAACGTTCCCGGAAAAGCTGAGTAGTGACTCGCATTCAACCTTTCATAGAAAATTTTCATTCGTCAAGAAGTAACGCGCGACCTGTACTTGTACAGCATTTTAATTCTCTTAAAGTTTGATTCCCATTTTACAGTAATGAGTAAAATGGAATATATTGTGACGGTTATATTTTCCTGAAATTTGGAAAAAATAATCATTTTACAAGGTTCGAGATATTTAGGACAGTTTTTTGATTGAAATGTTAAACTCGGCTATAGAAATCCGGCGGCCACATCTGGATAGCGCAGGTGGTACGTATGACTTTTAGGAGAACTTTCACCTCGAGCACTTAGAAGGCTTCAACACATGAAACGGTTATGTAAATAATGCTGACATTTGTTTACATAACACTGAGTTAACATGCGGTCGGTGCAAGCTGTGATATTTAAACTTATTATTTTTTGGCAACGCCTGCCTCTTGGTCACGTGCCTAGCGGACTATATGCCAGTTGTCTCTAAATTTATTTGTGCTGCTTTGTCACTTTCGTTACGATCTTCTGGACAGTACAAGATGGCTTACCTCCTCCTGCCATGTAACCATTGAAACAGTCTAGTACTCTAATTTCTCTCCATGCAGCCCAGCGTAGTTATTATAACTAGTAAAGACTGTAACAAAACCAGAATTACTTTGAGAAGTACTTAGAGCGGGTGCTCTAAGTGGTTCAAATGCGGACTGTAGCATTGAGTTTTTCAGTTCCGGTTCTACCGCTCAAACATTGTGCTCACGGGGCTTATGTGTTTAAAAACATCAACAGTATGTTTGTTGGCATAGAAAATAATAATTACCAGAATTACTTATCTACGAGTGTCATTCTTCACCACAGCTACCCACAGATTACAATTATTCCAATGAGATAACCGGCCTACCCCATTCATCTCTGTTGCTGTGGTCACAATTAGTGAAGATGCCGTGGATTCGTCACATCTGGCGGAGGCACCTTCGTGGTGACGTCATGTCAAATAAAGGCCGTGCCACATTTGGTGAATGTTTCTGATTTTGAAAGTGACGATGCGTGACAATATTTGATGCACTGCCGAAAATGTAGTTTCAAAGCCAGTGAAATAAGTATTTTGCTTGTTAGCGACGCTGTTAACCGGAGAGATCATATCAGTACCGCCTTTGTGCCGTAATTTCGTCCCACAGGAGTTCTTTTACATGCCATAAATCTACTGACATGGACTGCCAACTTTAGACACACTTAAAAACCATCGGTTTAAGCCGGGTTTCAACCGGCGAACTTGAGATCAGCAGGCCAGCGCCCAATCAATTGAGGCACACATACCGACTCAAAGCCAGGTGACTTTTCGAAGGACATGGATATGTCCTCATATTATGTCGTGATTTCATGACCAACATTAAAAGTTGGGAATGAAATCCTGTGATAAATGCTGTGAATGTAAAGCAGAAAAGGCAATTGCAGTTTTCGTTTCCATCATTATATTTGGCACAGTCGAGAGCATGGAATTGTGCCGATATAATATGCAGGGGCTTATACTGGTCATGCCCAGTCCTCACTCATTAGGTGGTTCTAGCACTCTACTTAACTACTTAACATCTGCCTTACACTCTGTTTTCCTAGGTACTTGAACCTGTGTTCAGAAATTAATGTTCAGTGACGGACTTTTGACACCAAACCAATACAAGATGGTCCAATCCAGTGGCTGGCGTGAACTCTCGCTGTAAAGCATGCCTTCCAGCCACTCGTGTGAAATGTTCCTGTACTTCTCCCCTTCCGCCGCTCACCTTTGTTCATAGGCTAATGCGTGTGTGTCGGATATGAATTGAAACTGGTAAAAGATTGGCTCACCCAGAGCTAGTGTGGAACGCAGACGATAATGAATTTCTGCCAATATTAGATAAAAAATAACACCATAAGAAACACCGGCTCGTTTTCATACACTCGACTCTACGCTAACTATAGCTCAGTACCGTAAAGCCTTACCTGGAGTCTTTTGAGAACAATTCTTTTCTCAAATTTCAACTGTAAATGTTGAAGTTTGTAAATTCACTCCACATTAGGAAAATCCAGAAAATGTCATCATACATGTGCTGTACTTGAAATTTTAGCAACGCCAGCTCATAGGACATAAGAATCCCAAATGCAGAGATGACAATTTAAAATCGCACTCTACTAATCTCTCTAAGCAAAGTGATACAGTATTATATGTCTAATACTATAGTGCAAGGCTTTTGAGCAAATGTCAGAGAGATGTATTTAGATTTTGGGGGTATAATGTATCGATTGATGTATAAATATATCGATACTTCTTTGCTATTTCAATTTGATTGAATAACCAGAATTAACGACCATTAAATCAACAACCATAGTGAGATGAGTGTACGTGGCTGTTAAGTGAATAGCTCTGATTTACATTCCATGTGGGACGTTTGCCCATGTGTGGATATTTTTATTGACGGTATTCTAAAGCAAACGGGCTAAATGCTTGAAACGAGAATGGTGAGCCTAGATGGCAGTGTGTCAGTGAAGTGATTTATTACGAGGGTAATTCGTAAACTGAGATTCGGTATTTTATACACATAGTATAAATAGTAGGTAGTTGTAAAATTGTTTTATTTAATTTCTTGCATCTTTCTCTATTTTTACACGCTTTATATTAGTTTCACCTGTATGTATGCAACGGAATATTTCGACGTAATTCTCACCAACTTAGATTTGTTTAATTGACTTGAAAGTTTGCACACATCTCAAAGACCAATGACAATACAATAATATCAACTTTTTCATAAGGTCCTGACTAGGATCATCAGGATAAAAAAAATTAACTAGATAAATTTGTCAATGTAACAGACTCTTTTGACGTAATTTTCAACCACTTACAGTCATCTGATTGACTTGAAAATTTGCACACATACCAAGGACCGATGAGAATGCAATAATATCATAACTTTTTTCCAGGGTCCTGACCAGGTTTATCAGGATAAACAAAATTAGTTAGGTAAATTTATCAATTTAACGGAATCTTTCGACGTAATTTTTATCAACTTAGTCATGTGATTAACTTCAAGATTTGCGTACGTGTCAACGACCGATGAGAACAGAGTAACATCATGACTTTGTCCTAATGTCCTGACAAGGATAATCAGGATAAAAAGTGACAGTTAAATTTGTCAATGCAACGTAATTTTCACCAACTTGAGTGGCCTGATTGACTTGAAAGTTTGCAAATATGTCAAGGACCGATGAGAATACAATATAACTTTTTTCTGGGGTCCTGACCAGGTTTATCAGGATAAAAAAAAATAATTAGGTAAATTTATCAATTTAACGGAATCTATCGACGTAATTTTCACCAACTTGAATCGTTTGATTAACTTGAAAATGTGTACACGTGTTAAAGATCTATATGAATACAATAATATTACGACTTCGTTCCAATGTTCTGACTAGCATCGTCAGGGTAAAGAAGACTAAGCTAAATGCATATAAAATAGTACAACTATGACGCCTTAGATGTCGATAGGGAATATTTCTACATGCACTCTGAAAATTCCTTTGATTAAATGAATACATATATGTACTGGATGACGTAGAGGCCTAGAGAGAAGACCTAAAAGGAACATGAGATCTAGGGGAAATATGGCGGACTGGAGTTCACAACAGCTGGTAGTTTAGAAATGGACACAAGCTACACTAGACAGAGGAATTAAATTGCTTGAAAATATTGAAGGATGGAGAGGCCCGGAGAGAGGACCTGACTGGGACACGAGATTTCGGGGGAAGGATTGCGGATCGAAGTTTAACCGGGCCATGAAGTCCACAACAGCTGATAGTGTAGTTAATATAGTAATTTTAATCTGATACCATTCCAGAAAAGTGATTTAAAAATTTTCAGAATAAGAAATTTGGAAGAAATTTCGAATTCAGAAATGTTAAAAAGATTTCAAAGTAGTAATTTTGAAAAACATTTAATACAAAAATTTGGGACTGAAAAATTGAAAATAAATTATAGTCCAAGAAACTAAAAAACGCACTTTTATAACAAACCGAATTAAAAAGTAGAAAATAGTTCTTAAGTTTGAAGAGTTTGTTCTATAGAGATATAAAGTCAACTAGTACATTACATTTCAAAATTTTGTAATAAGTTTAAAATAAAAACTAATTTATATTAACAAAATAATACATTTTATTGTCAAAAAGCGAGGGATGTGTGACATCAAGTGTTATTAAGTAGTTCATTGATAGATATTTATAAAAGTAAAGCTATGATAAAAGTGTCGTAATAAGGACCCAACGCTTTTTTACAATAACATTAATTATTTTGTTAAAATAAATAAGTTTTTATTTTAAACGTATTACATTATTTTGAAATATAATGAAGTAGTTGTCTTTATATTGCTACAGAACAAATTCTTCATAATGAAAAATTATTTTCTAATTTTTAGTTCGGTTTGTTATAAAAGCGTGTTTTTTTAGTTTGTTTTAACTATAATTTATTCCACATATCTGCCACATTTGTTTAAACATTTGTCATAAAGTACTACACGCTTTCGTATGTCGTCATAGAAGTCTGCCGTCTGTGAGGATAACCAGTCTGCGGATCTGTTCATCCACGGTGTTGATAAAATCTTCTGCAATCATTAATGACCGACCTGTACGCGTTTCGTTTCTGTACGCGTTGCGTTCTGCCTTGAAAGATCTCGCCTACTTGCGCACTTTGCTGTCACTCATCGAATTGGGGCCATACACTACACTGATCTGTCAATAAATGTCCGCCGCTGGAACGTTCTTTGAGGTCAAAAAACCGAATTATAGACCGTATCTCACAATCGGCAGACCCATCAATTGTTTGAAACAGTTTGAGCCGATACTGTGAGCAGCACACTGCAAAACTACCGATGCAAATGGAGTTCTTTTACGCGCAAGACATGCCGGGAGTCGGTGCGCATGCGCGCTATAATATTCGCGCGAAATTTGATGAGCTACGGGGATTCGGATGTTGCTTTACGAATTGTCCTAGTATTTGCCATACTGTAAAAATAAGCCAACTTGTGATATTTTTTAAGCGGTAATTATAAGGTATTGCAAAGCCCGCCTCGGTAGCGTGATGGTTAGCGTGATGGTTAGCGTGTCTGCCTCACGTTCAAGAGGTCGCGAGTTCGAATCTCGCTTAGGGTAAGTTATCCGGGTAAGGTTTTTTTCCGAGGTTTTCCCTACCCTGAGAAGACGAATGTCGGGTAACTTAAAGCTCCATGGACCTCGGACTCATTTGAGCATCATTTCACCCATTTCATTCATTCGTCCGATATGACACAATGGTATTGCAAAACTGAAAATATTTTTAAAAATGTGTAACACATGGTAACCTTTAATTTCTTATAGAGTTGTGGCATCACTTCAAATCACACTTGTATTTTTAGTATAAGATCAGATTGAGGTATTATACCTTATAACACGTGGTTATCATTGGTAGAATAGGTTGGATTAACTACACCTCACATTTCCTTTATAATGATACTTTGTCATGCGAAAACATATACGGAAAGTGAATCTAGGAAAATGCAAGGGTATCATGATTGTTTACCGACTCCTTCGTAGCTTCATCTTCTTTCCCTCTCTTTACCCCTCTCCAATGACAGTAGTATTCATGCTAGTATTCTGATAGTTCACTAAATCGTTACTCCTGAAGTTACAACTGTGGCTTGTTTCGTACCATATTGTATACATAACAAGCTACATGTGTCCAGATTATTGCTCTATGACAACACAGACAATTTTCAGAAGCTGTGAAAATTCACAAAAATGTAATTAAACCTTATCTTCAAACAAGAAAGGCGGTTTATTGCATAGATATTAGAAGAGAATATTCCGTTGGAAAATAAAAGCTGTATTATAATATAACTTAATAGACAAACACGTTTAGAAGCTATTTCGATACGAATTTTGATTCCAGTATTAAGATAAAGAGAATTTGTAGAACATTAAAAACTTTTTATACTCTTCATTACAGCATTAGCTTCCCTAATTTTGCCGGACAAACCCTGTTCCTGGTTTTGGTCTGGATTCCCCCATTGGTAGACCAATTGCACTCACTTCGGCAGATGACGTTGGTACATTATATGACAGCGAACTTATTAGTTGTTTGCCACACAATCCACCTCACCAGGTAGAAGGTGCAAAATGTTAAGCAGTAGACCACAAACTCTCCTGAGATAAAGTTCGGTCATAAGCTTTAATTAAGGTAAGTTTACCATGATTATTCCACTGTTACGTCAAGCACTTTGCTTCCAAGACAAAGACAAGTCGCCTGGTGGTTATGCACAACGGCGATCGCTGCGGTAATGAAGGTTGCGTGTATAACAAATGTTAACTAGAAGTGAAGCGGTATTATTAGAGCAGCGTTGTTCAACTTTTGCGAAAGAGGGGAGGTCTGAATTAACTCCTTCCACTTTATACGGACTCTGCCACTCATTCAGACGTACATTGTGTTGCACTGGCGGTTTGGTTACATGTACGTTGCGCTTGATTTACGAAAGCACTTTCAAATCTTATGCGATAAACATATTTTCATCAGTGACTTCTTTGGTACTGCTTACGTTCAAGAAGTCTGTCAATATTTGGCGACAAGGCCCAAGTGCATAACCTTAGAAGATACACAAAGTGATCTTCGCATAACCAATTGCGATACACACTTTTAACGCAGTTCAATTTGGGGAAACTGTTCGCAAATATATGCAGAGCTATACTCACTCTTATACACACTATTCTTACAAATGCTCATTTCTCTACGTAATACATTTAATCGACATAAGCATTTTCAGAAATTACTTTATTGCTAATTTTCTTCTATGTGTAAGGAGAATACGGCGATACAGGAAGCTTTAAGCGATAGTGAAATGTTTTAAGAGCTGGTTGCTCTGCGATGCCTTTGAATAGCTACGAAAAAATGTAGCGAACTTGTAACGGGTTGTTCGTAGCTACTGCATAAGGTCAATTTGCAAGTGTATCGAAACGATCGTTGTGAGAAATATTGAGTTTAACTCAATTTAATGAAGTGAAGTGTGAGTATCTAATTACTTTGTGTTATTTGTGAAAAAACACAAGTGTTTGACAAATTGTATGTTTTAACGAGATCCACATTTTTTATTTGGTAAGCCTTTGTCTGTTTCTCACTGCTTAACACTTATGCAAAAATCATCTGGAATGAAGGTCTTCTGAGAACGTTCCCAGAACATTCAAGGTATGACTTAGAACCTGCCATATCGCCTTTTTGTGTCCGTCACTGGATACTGACTGTGTGCTTGTGATTTTACACGTAATAAGCACTAGCTAACGCACCCTCCAACTGAAGGTTGTAGGTGGGCAAGTAGTAGGTAATTACGTAAGCGTTTCCAAAGATACAAGTAGGTTCAGGGGCGCTCAACTGCATGATAATCAGTGCCTAAGATACAAAGTTGGACATCGGACTACCGGAGACTACCGTAGACTATCACATGTAAGTGTCACTACGGTAGTTCTTCTAGTAGAACTGACTAGTTAAGAACCTACCCTTTTTACGTCAGGTGTGTTGCATACCTATGGGGTGTTACTTTATATCAATCGCGTTGTTTACGTTTTTTGATTATATTTTATTAGATTCGTCTAGAAACCGAAAGCGTTGAACTTCGAAGCTTCTCCGAGAGAGAGAGAGAGAGAGAGAGAGAGAGAGAGAGACAGAGAGAGAGGGAGAGGGAGAGAGAGAGTGTATGAAGTGCCGCTTAACCTACAGAACATTAGTGCCTTCAAAAACATTTGGAAGCTCCTCTAAGCAGACACTTTAGATCGAAGACATTGATAATGAACGCCAGTAATGTTACTGAACCGAAAAGTACGATTTTTATTTTGATGACAATGACCAAAGTAATGATCAAAGCTTTTGGTTATCATTATATTTGAATTTATCATTAACTTTCTTAATTCGTGGTATTTTGTATTATGTTTCTTTCCCTGACAATACTATCGGTAATCCTACCATTTACTACATCATTTATTTACTGTACCAAAACTACCGAAACCGAACCGTAGTTTTGCTAGAGTGCAACTCTAATCCTTGTATTTAATATGTAACACTTATACAATGAGAGAATACTATTACTAAAACTTTAAAAGAATGCGCAACCGTAGGGTCATTTTAAGCACTTTTTAAGAATAGCGCCTGACACGCTATATTCACGTTCCTTTTTCTACATCCTGTCGTGTATTTCCATGTATCTTCTACTAAGTGTTCTTGCAAAAGCGTGTTCTTTTATTTACTTCAGGTTAATATGAAATAAGCATTTGCATAGTTTCATTATACACATAGTGTTAGGCACAAAGGCTAGGTAGCTTCTAATAACCTTTCTTACTGCATACGACATCACATGCGGTGTAAACTACCAATACATCAAATGAAGTAATTCGGAAAGAAACTTTTGGAAAGAAACGTTTCACGCCTAGATATAGGACCCCTACCCGTCATTTGCTATAGGTACAAAGAAAATAGCGAGAGTCAGAAATGTTTAAAAACCAAACCTGAAATTATATACAGTTTCCATGTCATAGATTGGTTGCAGCTGAAATACTTAATTGTTATATTCATATGGTTTCCTCCAAGCATTATCGTCTACCTTTGTACAATCTTCTATACACGGTTCTTACAAAAGCATATTGTTATATTTGCTTCACCTCAATCGAAGTATCCCATAAGTCAGGCATCGGCAAACATGTACTCAATGAGGCCTCGCAACTATGACGTGTCAGGGGCAGCGCTTACTCTGCCTCCCTCCCTAGCAGCCTTAACTGGCACTGCAAACACACTGATCACGGGCGGACTGTCCTCTCGTATTTACCTGCACTTCTAAACATGTCTGTCAAAGTGTAATTTAATACTAAGACTTAAAGATAAATTTCTGCGCTTTAGAGCGCATGTAATTATTCCTGGTCTATTAAATTTGATATCTAGAATAGCACTTTGATTATTTCTTCTCTCATCATGTGTAGCAGTTTTTTGTATAGCGCTTATGATATACAAAATATATCATAGTTACAAAATCCAGTAATAGCAAAGGGTTAAGAATATGTACCACAGGTGAAGGGATGCTAGTCGGAAAGGCACTACCGAGGATCATTAGCGAACGTCCCAAACATTAAGGTAAACGATTAGTGTGGCAAGGTCTTCAACATAAAGAAAAGGAGCCTGCTATTGTATTTTTACAAAGTATCGGAAACCCGAGGGGTTTCGCCAGAGGGCAAAGTCTTGACTTAATGAAGTGAGGGCCATTATGGATGTTTGGGAAGCTAAAAGGATATAATGACTGAGGACAGTAGGAGAGAGACATCCTTACGTGATATACATGGAAGCAACACGGTGAAAGTTCGTTCCAACGGTTCCGTCAGACTGAATATTTAATTCTATTTAAAATTGTTCAGCAAAGCTTAAACGAGTAAAAATAAAACAAATAAAGTGTTCTACAAAACCACAATATCTCTCTGTAACTACCACGGATACCCGAGATTAAGACTCATGTGTGAGCAGCCGTAGGCACCCATAATAAGAAGTAGTCAATCGAGTGATAAAATGCTTCAAATTGGCGCTCCAACGTGTGGCGTGAACTTCAGAGAATTGCAGGAATGCTGAGCGTGAACTTCAGAGAATTTCAGGAATGCTGAGCGTGAACTTCAGAGAATTTCAGGAATGCTGAGTGAACTTCAGAGAATTTCAGGGAAGCTGAGCATGAACTTCAGAGTACTTCAGGGAAGCTGAATAAGGTATGCGGAGAATTTCAGGGAGCTGAACAACAAAGGCCGTGAACTCCAGGGAAGGTGACCCAGGACACAGCAGGAACGAGAGGATCCACATCGAATAGCAGTGCAGCAAGCTGATTAAGGTACTGAGTGAGAATTTTATCTACATGTTGTAGTATATAGTCAATGTATTTAAGGAACGGGAAAATGATCGAGCAATTAGATATAAATATGGAAGTGCAGGAGGGTGATGAGAGAGTGGGAGAAGGTGTATATAGTAATGTAGATAATGCAAGGGACAGTGTAGCTGATACGAATATACAAAATCAGGGAGAAGAAACAGGGGGAAGCAGGGAGACTAATGAAATATTAAAATCACTTATGTCAATGATGACGGGGTTAACAGAAAAGGTAGATCAAAGTCAGAAAGATTTAACGGGGTTAACAGAAAAGGTAGATCAGAGTCAGAAAGATTTAACGGGTTTAACAGAAAAGGTAGAAAATACGAGGGAGAACTTAACAGCTGACTTAGTCAAAATAGGAAATAAGATTGAGAAACAACAGAAGGTTTTAGAAAATTTCAAGGAGGAAGTTAGAAATGAAATAGAAAATGTAAGAAGTGAAGTTAGAAATAATCAGGAAGAGGTTAAAATTGAAATTGAAAATGTACGAATTGAAATGAGGGAAAGTCAGGAACAGGTTAGGGAAGAGATTAAAACAGTTAATAAAAATGTAGAGAAAGAAAATAGAAAATTAAGGGAGGAAATAACTACTGATTTAGCTAAGGAAAGGGAAATTAATAACAAGGAATTATAAATCTGTAGGAAAAGATTAGAGCAATCAGAGAGGGAAACTAGGAGATTAGCTGTGAGTGTAGATGAGGTAAATGACAAACTGAAAGAAAGATTAAATAACATATGTATGTCTGACAATGTTAGTGACTCTGTGAGTAGCAACACTATTACGCTAGCAGCACGGGACGAAGCGATGCATAATGCGTCAGCGGACATTCCGATGTTAAATTTAAATGCTGGTACATCAGGTAATAGTAATATTAATGTCAATGTTAATGCACACAATAGTCCACATTTGCAATGGCCCAACCATGTTTTGAATGAAATTTCACCACCAACCTTTGAAAACGAAGAATTTGGTGACCCCAAGGCTTTTATAAATAGCATGCAAGAGTATTTTCTTGTAAAAGGTATTCCCGAGGAATATAAGATGACGGTTGTCAGAAAATGTTTTAAAGGCAACGCTTCAAACTGGTTAGAGTTATCAGTAGGATTAAGTAATGATTATCGGACATTTAAGGAAATTTTCTTAAATAGATATTGGGGAGCTAGCAGGCAGGCAAATATAAGACTGGAACTGAGTAATGGGAAATATAACCCGCATAAAGATCAATGCATGGTTAATTATTTTATGGCTATAGCTAGAAAATGTAAGATGCTTGACCCTCCGATGGGAGAAATAGAATTGATTAATTTAATAACCACACATTTTCCAGAAACCATTCAACACTATCTGATTATTGCGAAGCCGATAACAATAGCGGCAATGATTGACTTGTTAATCGCACTAGAAAGAAATAAGAGCCAAAATGAGGCAAGTAATGAGAGACATTTTGGAAATAACCAATCTCCAACAAAAATTTTCGGGCAGGGGGCAGGTTCAGGTGATGTCAGAAATTTTGATACTCGGCAACGGTATCATGGCCCAGTCCCTAAAAACAATAATTACCACCGGAAAAATAATTTTGAGCCTCAGGATAGAAGAAATAATTTTGAGCCTCAGGATAATAGAAGAAGGGTTGAGAATTATCCACGGGAAAGAAACCCTCAAATTAATTACGTACAGGCAAATAGATATTACGGAGATAGAAGGGGGAGGTACACTAGGAATCGATTTCCTTCGGGAAATAATTATCACCATGATAATAATTGGTACAGACCGAATTCCCCTAGGCAAGAAGAAAGAAATGGGAATAGCAGAATTTCTCCAAATCCGGAAGAAAGGGTAGACGCTATAAACGCGGTAAAAAGATTGGAAGAAACAAATTTTCACCAGCATTCAAACCCGGGACCTTCATATAATGGGAATGGGACAGGAGCCATTAGTAAGCTTTCGGAAAACTCCAAACCCAGTCAACTTCGCCTTCAGTGAAGATTGGGAATGATGAATGTTCTTATTATGGGAAGTACTTCGAAAATAAGGGACAGAGAAGGCAATGTTTGATCGAAAAACATAAAGAAAATACAGAGAATGAAATTTTAATTGATCCACCAAGAATAAATATTGGTATTAACGGGAAATTATTTCAGGCTATTATTGATACAGGTGCTAATACTACTGTGTGTTCCCAAAATTTTTTTGAAAATTTAGTGAGTAGTGGTGTAAAATTATTATCTTTGCCAGTTTATGGGATATATTGCTCTGTAGCAGTAGGTAAAAGGAAAGAAAGGGTAAAATTTCAAGTGATGGTAAAGGTCGAGATCGCACAGAAATGCATTGAAATATTATTTTTGGTTGTACCCAGGCTTGTTTTTGACGTAATAATCGGTTGCGATAGTCTTTATGCTTGGAATTCCATCGTAGATTTTGAAAATAAAAGTTTTAAGTTTGAAACAGGACCTGACACCATAATTGTACCATTTTTAGACCATACTTCGAGGATAATTGTACGGGATCAGGTAGAGGAAGAAATGGAGGGGGAAACATTCTTTGTAGAGGTAATAAATATTGGAGCGATGGAATTAGCAGAATTAAAAGTTGAGAACTACGATGAAATAGAGGAACAAAATATTGTAAGTAGAGGTAATTATTTCTGTGATTTTGACGAAGAAAAGAAACCCCGAGAAAACCCAAAATTTAACTTGAAGAATAGTAATATAAATGAGTACGACGAAAGAAATGACTGTGTCAAGATAGAAAATTTAATAGAATCTAAGGTGAACCAAGCTGAGAGACTAAATGAGGAACAAAAAGGAAAATTACGGGAACTTTTAATAGAAAACAGGGAGGTATTCTCGGAAAAGCCTGGAAGATGTAACTGTTACACACATTCGTTTGAAGTAGCGAATAAAATTTTCAAAGAAACTCTAAGTAGCCACCAGATAAATCTATATCATTGTTCTTATTATTTTCCTTCAGGGAATCCGACAGAGCGGATATTAAGAGAAATAGGGACTTATTTTCGAGTGCTTCCTCATAATAATCATCGAAACTGGGTAAGGTATTGTACCATCATAGAGAAAATTATTAATAATACTGTAAATACTACAACTGGTTTTGCACCGATACAGATAATGCAGGGAATTGACCCTGAACCCATTTTTAAAAATACTCCAAGAACGATTGGGAGAAGTCAGCCATTATCAGAGGAACAAAGGGCTAAGATCGTTTTTGACAGATTGCAAGAAAAAGCGGAAAAGAGGAAATCAAAAATCAAGAAACGTAAAAATAAATGGAATCCTCAGGTAGGAGATCTAGTCCTCGCCAGGGATTATAAGTTATCCAATGCGTTAAGGGGGAGAAGTCATAGATTAGAACTATTATATAAAGGTCCGGTAATGATTACTGAGAAATTCGGAGAGCATACTTATGAATTAGTGGACTTAAAAACAAACAAATCGATTGGGAGATGGCATAAGCAGCTAATAAGACCGTATAGAAATTCCTCAAATAGTATCGAAAAGTAAGAAAAGAAATGGTGAGAAGTTAGTTGAAAGAATGGTTGGATCATGAAAATGAGGGCCTAATTGTTTCTATGTAAACTTGTAAATAACTGTAAGAATAACGTAATTAATATTAAGGAAAGTGAATATATCGAAAAAAAAACAGTGAAGTGGATAATGTGCGTGTGAGAGAAAAAAAAAAAAAAAAAAAAAAACATTAAAAGTGAAACCAGCAGAACAATTCATAACCAGAAAAGACTTTTGATAAAAATAATTATATAGAATCAGAAGATCAATGAAAGAAGAAACATGTAAAATAATATTAAATCACTATGTAGTATTAAAAATATAACCCTATGTGTGTTGAGTGCTGATTTGTGTAATGTAAATATGTGAAGGATATTCCATGTACAAGCTATGTCTTTAAGAATTTGAGTGTAAACCCTTTTAAGCATTTGTATGTAATTGACGAAAGATTTGCTGAACAATCGCGAAATTTTAACAAGAAAATGATTTTCGGGCAAGACATATACCTTATCATATTCTTACATAATATGATAATGTATATGGGGGGCATTTGTAGCAGTTTTTTGTATAGCGCTTATGATATACAAAATATATCATAGTTACAAAATCCAGTAATAACAAAGGGTTAAGAATATGTACCACAGGTGAAGGGATGCTAGTCGGAAAGGCACTACCGAGGATCATTAGCGAACGTCCCAAACATTAAGGCAAACGATTAGTGTGGCAAGGTCTTCAACATAAAGAAAAGGAGCCTGCTATTGTATTTTTACAAAGTATCGGAAACCCGAGGGGTTTCGCCAGAGGGCAAAGTCTTGACTTAATGAAGTGAGGGCCATTATGGATGTTTGGGAAGCTAAAAGGATATAATGACTGAGGACAGTAGGAGAGAGACATCCTTACGTGATATACATGGAAGCAACACGGTGAAAGTTCGTTCCAACGGTTCCGTCAGACTGAATATTTAATTCTATTTAAAATTGTTCAGCAAAGCTTAAACGAGTAAAAATAAAACAAATAAAGTGTTCTACAAAACCACAATATCTCTCTGTAACTACCACGGATACCCGAGATTAAGACTCATGTGTGAGCAGCCGTAGGCACCCATAATAAGAAGTAGTCAATCGAGTGATAAAATGCTTCACGTGTAAGGAACGTAAGGTGTTTGTTGTGCTCTAAAGTTCAAAAAGACACTCATAAATGGAACATCAAGCGGAATTATGATACATGTCATAATATCACCATACAATTATAGACAAGCATGTATTCATAAATTTATACCACGATTTAAAGTAGCATAACACTCACGTAATGTCTTTTATTCATTTTTTTTTCAGATCTAGATCGGACGAACCAACTGCAATAGCTCAAAGAGCAATATTCAGATAATACACTTAATATTAATTCAAATATTACAACTGATAAACAACTTCACGCCAGCTATGCTGTTGCTTTGGAGATTGCTCAGTCACTGAGGTGTTTTAGTGATGGAGATTTCATAAAAAATGTGAGAGTAAAGTTGCCAACATAATTTCCCCTGAACAATATTATATTTTTAGTAATATTGCATTATGACCACGAACCATACAGAGAAGGATATATAAAATAGGAGAAATAGCCGAAAAAAGACTACAAACCGAGGTCCATGAAATTATAGCCGTTTCTCTCGCGTTGGATGAAAGGACTGACAACGTTGACACAGCACAATTGGAATTTTCACTCGTGGAGTCACTAACAACCTCTCGATAGAATAATATATGCTTGAAGTCATTCCGCTTAGGGAACATACAACAGGGACAGAATTATTTCAAGCATTTAAGAAATATGTAGAAGGAAAAAAACTGGATCCAAAAAATCTTGTATCGCGATTAACAGATGTTAATTTGCGTGCTATCCTGAGAGTGGCTACTTGTGACATATCACTAGATTTTCATGGTACATTGAAAATAGAAGTGAACTGAAATATATTGCTCAAATATCTAGGCCTATCTAAAGTATCGTAGACCACTCGTAGCTGGATTCAAGTATGTGCACTATTCCTTACTGTACTCTGTAGCGAGCGAGTCTAGCACTGACACTGAACGAAGGTCAATGCCATCCCCTGTTCTACATTACGTCATGTGTATTGCGGGTTGCATGTTGAGACGTCATACTCACCCCTCATTGAGTACATGTTTGCCGACGCCTGCCATAAGCCTCCGTTAGGGGCGCGAGGTCTAATAGACCCTCGCTATATTTTGTGCTTATATGTTTGCACTTAGTTTTAAATTATATTTTTCCTTAATTCCCACGTTTAGCTAAAATATACATGGTTTTTACTAGCATTATCTTACTAGATTGATTAAGGATAAGAATGTGTGAGTATTCTATACATTATAATTTGTACTACACTTCACTACACTTCTTGTCGTTAACACAGTCTACATCTTTCGCGCTATCACAACTCACAACTTTTACTTCTCGTAACCTTGCTCAGCATTTGCCGTGTCTTTCTTCACTTCCTCTGTCTTTCATACACTAACTACGACTTTACTATCACTGGACACTCTTTGAATCTTCTTACGACGCACCGACACATACGCAGGTGTCTCACACTCAGACAGACTAACCGATTCATGTCTCTAACTTTGAACTCACTCACTGCTGTTTCCTGGCCTCCTTATATAGTGGGGATTGCGTCACACGGACTTTTATCGAATTCCTTCAAACACGCTGGTACTGAGGTAACCAAATCCTTCTCGAAGGTATCGGAGGAAACTCCTTTTGTGTTGCCACTTCGATTGTTGTTAATCGCGTGTTACGTCGCGTGAGTGGTGTGAGGAAGCTTGACCTTGTGCCTTTATTTACTCGCCGGTCCGGGCGATGGCGTTAAGCAGCTTAGCCACGTCCTTCCTTTGTTGTACGTCGAGCCCGACGTCACATTATGTTTTAAGAGTATCTCCGGTGTAGTACGTTTACCAGTTCGTATGGTTTAGCAGTTATACAAAGTTCCTATCGAAAAAAGAGAACTTCACAAACTATTCCCATTCCATAAGATTCCAGAAATCCATTTTGTTTGTTATGTAAGTATCTTAAGCAAATGTATACTCGAACCAGAATAATAAGAGCCATTTTGTTTTAGAAAATCAGAAAGATCAATACTTTTTCCACATAAAGGATAGTTAACGAGGAGATTTTCTTGAAAGTCTTCATGTCACATCTTTGTAAGGTAGTGAACTACACTACCCAAAATGGCACTAATCCGATTTTCGTTTGAATTATTATGCAGCTCACAGACAGAAAAGCACATACTCACACGGAACTTTTTCTAAGAATACTTTCACTTTGGATTCGGATTGACTGAAAAGTATTTCCGGTGAAATGTCGGTGTAGGAATTTTTGGGTAGCATGCAATACTTCCTTTACTACAGGTAAATGGTGCTCAGTCTACGTGCCTTAAATTATCACTCTTTGAGGTTCATAATGTTCTTATGCTGAAGTACCTTGTAGCGCTGTAGAAAAGTGGATCATGTTTATGGGCATTATAAAAATGCCCAAACTGTTTCCAGATCCCAATGAAAGCTGCAATATGTGGGAAAGAAAATAATTGGAACTGAGAACGAAAAGAGTTGTAAAAGTTGGGGAGCTTCAGATTTTAGGGGCCGTAAACTTCACGAGAGACAAGAGGGGTAAAGTATGAACAAGGCCCTTTCTTTCTGACTTGGCGCCCTATCTCTGCTTCACAGGCTTATAAACTTAGTTAACTTAGCACATCTATATTCAGGGGTCTATTTAAGCAAATTTCCAGAAACACGATAAATAAGATACACAAGCAGATGTACCCTTTCTACCAAGAGGAGATGACAGTGCACAAGATGTGGCTGGCTTATGCTGTTATATTACCCGTTATGTGGGTATCCTTATTGCAGGCCTGTCACGTACTAGAGTTGTTAATGAGAGAGTATACAGGATGGAAGCTACTGCTTCACCCAGAAATGGAGGTGTAAGAAATATAAAATACTAAGTTTTATATCGGTAAATTTGTTTTGTAAAAATGTGCGGCGATGTAACCGCAACACTGAGTTGATGGAATTAGTCCTCGCACATGCCAGTAGCTTGTGTTGTACCCGATCGAGGTAAGCACTGCCTTCATATGTAAATAAAACACTCGCCCAGTGAGTTTACCGTACCACTAAGGCGGCCACTATCTTGAGCAAATTCACACGAATCGGAACCACGTATTTTAGGGTTAAAGCAAAGGTAACAAAGAGATACAGATTTTCCCAACAATGCACATTACTATCACCAGCTAAAACAACAATAAATTACTTTCAATACACAAATGTCTCTTCATTTTCCTAAAACAATTGTGTTCTTTTGTATATTACGCGCTGAAATAAAACTACTGATCATGTCGTACATGACAGCTAAAGCTGCTACCCAACCCACCAATGCTCATACCTGGTATATCAATTTGTCACCTACCCTTCCCTTGCCCTCTCACTTTTAGTAACGCAAAGCGATACCTCTATAACCTCCCTTCCATCCGAATGTGCCCATCGTTCAACCATCAAGGTGAGAACACGCGACGTGACGTTGCCATATTTCCCTTAGAAATTAAACTTTGCATTACATTTTACTGTTAACTCGTGGCTAAATTAATTTGGATTAGGGTAAAATGACATTACAGTATGGCTCATACAATGCTTGCACGAGAGTTACTGAAATAATAAACCAGACATATCAATTCATCAAGAAGTTAGATGCCTCCAAATGTTTGACTCAATTTTTTTCGGCGAAGAAGTTCTTTATTGACAATAATTGTATTGGGCACACTTTTTACACTCATCATTTAGAATCCGTAGTTAACGTATGGCCAAAGCAAAACCTTCCAGCTGGTATTTATTTAAGGAGAAATATAAGGAGTTGCATCATGGCAACTGAACCATGTCAAACCTAAGTTTAGCTCTTTATGGATTTAAACTGTTCAAGAAGGTGCACATTGTGTTTAGAGATGCTCGTTCACAAACTGACATCAATTCTTTTTTATCATCACCATCACCATCATCACTATTACTGTTACTATTATTATCCTTATTACTATCGTAATTATTATTATTACCGTCATTAACATTATTACTATTATCGTTACTATTATTATTACTACTACCATTATTATTACTATCATTATGATCATTATCACCACCATCATCATCATCATCATCATCATCATTATTATTACTACAAATGAACTTCGAACGATAAGGATTTATTTTACTCGAAATAATTCAACCGTTTTCTAAAAACATATACAAATGTTGAAGGATATACTTTTAAGGCATGAAGAGATGATTAAAGGATGAAAATAAAATAGGATACATTTTTCTAAGTCCAAAGAAAAATTCTCCGAAGATTGTGATTTCCTCTTTCATTCCATTCTAAAACACTGCTTTTACCATATACAGTCTTCGGAGTATTTCATAACGGACACACCAATGATGTCCTATAGCTGCTTTTTAACAGTTTACAACTTGTCTCCGTTGGAGAAGTGATTTTTGAGTAGTACCTCTAGCTCCGATCGAACTTAATCTGTGCGACTCGCTTCCGGGAGGAACCGGGTTTGACTGTCCGTTACCAACCACCCTGACCCACGGTTTTTCCGTGATTTCATCGGGTCGATAGGCGAATGCTCGTGTTCCACTGCAACGTTTCTGCCCTGAATACGGGTATCCACGATTTCCTTCAATCTCATCCACCTGTTTCAGGGTTATGGGATCGGGCAACGGCGACAACTCGTTGCGTCTGTGCGGCCGGGGGCAAGTGGCTCGTGGGGTGGTCTCGAGCAGTGTTGGATGCGTTTGACGTGGAAACCATTAGGGACTCCGTCCATGCTTGCACCTGTCATCATGTCGTCGTCCGGACTACCTTAGACTCCCTCCCCATATCCCTCCCTGGTATCATGACAGAAGTAAAAAACGTTGCAGACTGCGGGGGGACCCTCCCACTTGTACCCCTAGCTCCAAAAGCACACCAGTAACTTCCACATTACAAATGTGGCATGATATATAGAACAACGTAATTTCGGTTCCTATACGGCCTTCCCTTGCACTCCTTGTCCTCTTCCACTGTTTTGTTTGAGGAAGTCTCAAATCTGATTTTTGGATCTCAGATCCCAGCTAATACTTGTTTTCCTGTCGATAGCAAGATGTTTTCGAAAGCTGCTACCACAATCAGCCCTAAAAATACTTCTTCGTGGAGTTGTAACCTTTATCTACGTACTGCATTGGGCCAGAATTGTTCTTAAGATATTATGGCACTTAATTTGCAGCATCTCTCAATAATAGTAATAGTAGTAATAATAATAGTATTAATAATGATAATGATTATAATATCCAATTTTGAGCCCCTATTGTAATGCAGGTAAGCCAAGTATGCATTACTTGTTAGCTGTTTATACGTAATTCAGAAGGAGAAAGATGTTTAAATTATGCAATTGAATAAGGAAGGCGCAGGAGAAATACTGCATTAACAATGTCTTAGGATAGAGAACATTACAAGCTTAATTTATGTCATAATGTTGGGTGCATTCAAGCGAATATGTCGGGTGAAATCTGGCACCTTGCCAAAAGCAATGACATCAATGCAGGAGACTTCATAAAGGTTTTGTTTATATAACAGCTGTTGATGGCATAACAGAGGTATTCCATTCTGTTTGGTGCTCTCGGCAGATGACAAGCAGTCAATACAGCCTTTGGGCCATAAGACGCATGTTTCTCGAGTTTTTATAAATAGCGTAGATCATAGATGGGTAGAACTAATTCAACGTGTCACTCCCCTACACCGTACTTTTAACTCCGTCCACTACCTCACAGCGATTAACTGCCAGGCCACGCCTCCCTCTATTGTCTGTCTTCCTCCGAAAACCGGCCAGTCCTTCAAATTGTGTCAGTAAGTGTAGAGGGTAAATACTCAATGGCATTCCTGTCACCCCTGTTCCCCATACCTGGTGTAGATTTTCATTTGAGTGGGGTATGCTATGAAGGTAACAAAAATAGCGTGTAATTTTTTCACGTGGCTATAGCATACTATATATGTAAAGCATTGACCAAATAGATCAAATGGTGAACACGAACATACGTGTGTAAGGGATTGAAAATAAAAGAAGCTTCTGAAACGACGGACCGACTTGACCTTGTTGTTCATGGGCCCTTAAACCCCACCCACCTCACTCACCTCACTCATTCACTCACTCGAACTTTTAAGTCTGTACATGTTTGTCAAAGGTATTTAATAGTTTAAGGTACCTAATGACGGCAAAAGTATTTATCAAAGCATGTGGTTGTAAGTCACTTGGTAACCAAATGACGAAGCCAAGCCTATTTTAACCACCTTGTGAAGTTCACACATTCGATCAGATATAACTGAAATTCCTCCAAGTCGATGCTTTGAAGGTGCTTTTTAAATCTCACAGGAAAAATACTGCTGTTCTACGCTATACAGCAAGGATTTAAAAGTGCAGTGAAATTAACATTTGAAACAACGTGAAAATAAAACCCTTTCAGCAAGAAGAACCGCACTACACTTTCCTTTTCACGTGAGTGTATATTATTGATCATTTTGGAAAACCCACAGGACTCAATAAATCTAACTCTAGCGATATAATGAAGCACCTGGAATGATTTATTGCACGTTTCCTATCTGGTCAACACAATGGAATATCAAGCACGTCTCCGAAAAGCTCTGGGCCACGGCCAAATCGATTGTAAACATGGGACAAAGCGCGGAGAGTGAACTGCATTGCTTTATTTCCTGCTTTGCTGGGATGTCTCTGCGAGATTAGCTTTATTTATATTTATCTTCCGCTTTTCCTTCGCACTAGAAGGTAGGCTAAGCGAACCGAAATTAAATCTCCCCGAGTTTTGTCAGTGGGAAATGTTAGTGCCAACACTTGCTCTTTCCATTCAGGTACCACAAAGTACGTTTCGCAAGCAGGAAACTGGGTTAAACCTTGAATGGGCAAGTTGACAAATGCAGTTATCTTCCCTTCTAAATAACGAATGAATACTGCGAATTAATCCACATGTTCAGCAGGAGCACTGGATAAATTTTGGCTAAAGATAATCACGTAGATATTCCTCTGATACTTACATAATAATATGACAAAATTACAAAAGTGCAGTTCGGTTCACTTTATTGTCTTTTACACTTATAACCTACCTTGTTGGCATAAATAAATAGTAATTACCATATGAAAGTTATTTAACCTCGGGACATAAAGTACTTACGATAGTAAGTCGCCAATGGGATAATTCTCTCCGATGTGAGACCGCTTTTGTGGTTTACCTGGAGAAATATGAATTGGTTGGAAAATTCAATGTTATTCTGGCAGGGTTGCCACAGTAGCTTAGTGGCTAGAGCACCCACCTGGTAAGCGGAGGGTTTGTGGTTCAAGTCCCAGCTGTGGCATTGGATTTTTCAGTTCCATTTCTACCTCTCAAGCGTTGCGGCAACATATTACGACTTAACACATAGTTTGGAAAGGCTTTAGTAAAGTTCCAGTAAAGTCACTGGTATCGTACCTTCATCCAAAGGTAATAATTCAAAAGCTTTCAGAGGCTTGGCTAGTGGGGCAAATTTCTCAAAAAGTCAGATTTGAGAAACAACAACAAAGAGGCCGGAAACCACTGTCATTTAAGAACAAACAGGTAATAAATGTTAATGACCAGGAATATGAATTTGTTAGTATGAAAGCGGGACGAAAGGTAATAAAGCTGAAGTGTTACTAGACTTCAGGCAGGGACCTCGCAGTAAGAAACCACCCCTATTTCTCGCCAACAATGGGTTGACGCTGGCTAAAAGGACTCATCAGACCGTGTTTACCTGCCTGTCAATGGCTCCTGGTGACGATTGCTTACATTCATTGTATTAATATATAGTTTGTCTGTACATAGCTTGAAGACAACTACTTAAGTATTCCTATACCGAGAATACCTGGAATACATTACTTCTAGTTATCCTTTGTGGTAAAACCTTGCACCTTGAGTGGAGAACGATCCGGAAATGTTACCTGTAGTCTTCTTGCCTTCTGGTCGTTGCCACCAGGTTGCGCAAGGACATATATATTTAGTCGCCTCTTTGAAACACAGCTGCCGACATTCCAACTACCAATTACTAGAGACCGGGACTCCAAAAAGTTTGCACAGCTACACAGTTCTCTTTTGCTGACGTTAACATGGTCTTCGGTCCTACGTGATAGTACAACACACTACTGTTTTCTTCTCGTAACCTTGACTCACTCACTTATGTCTTTTTTCGCTTTCTCTGTCTCTCAAACAAGCCCACTCTCACCATACGATCACTTAACACTCATTAACTGCATCGCTATCTTCCTTTCGACGAGACTACACACACCCACACCCACACCCACACCCACACCCACACCCACACCCACACACCCACACACCCACACACCCACACACCCACACACCCACACACCCACACACCCACACACCCACACACACACACACACACACACACACACACACACACACACACACACACTCACCACACACACACACACACACACACACACACACACACACACACAACTAAAAATGACTGACTCCAAAATCTCGTTGCTTCGCCTCTTTATATATCGAGGATGACGTAACACGAACTTCACCTTCCTGGAACTTCTACAAATAAGCCGGCCATCGGACACTTCTCGAGTAATCTCGGCAATCCCTTTGACGTGAAGCGTGATTGTCACGTGTTTGCTCGCATGAGTGGTGTGGCGCAGCTTGACCTTGAGCGCCCTTGATACGCGCCGTACCTTGAATGTGGTATGAGGTAACAAGACCCGACCGTCCTTTGTTGTGCACTGGCGGCCGGTGTTACATATTTAGTTACCACTGAAGCTTTGAACCAAGGGCAAGTTTCTTGAGCTCCAGCATTTATAAAAAGAAAAGCAACTTGGGGTCCCTTCTGGTCTTGCTGTGCATGTTGCCCAAAACAATTCATAAATGGTTTAAGTCCTACGCTCCACAATTATTTTTGCCATTGCTATTTTATAATTTTGAACGTTACCCTTATAGGAAACAAATTGAATCTTGGTTGAACGAACTAAATATTCGCAGAACATGACATTTTCGATATTCCAGAAGGGTTCACTGGACAATTTCAATTAGATCAAATGACAGAAATGCAACACTATTTGTTCGCATTGGAAGAAGGGGGAGGGAAGATAGGAAATTAACGAAGGAAGGGGAGGGAAGAAAGGAAATGAACGAGGGCAGTAGTGGGAGAGAAGGAAGGAGCGAAGGAAGAAAGGAAAGAAATAAAAAATAAATTTAACAATTCGATGTTTTAGATTCCTATACTCCAGTGAATTTCTTTGGTTCCGCCATTGTAGTGCAGTGGTAGGCTCTCTGCCTCACATTCAAGAGGTCCCGAGTTCGAATCTCAGTGAGAGATATCTGAATAAGTTTTTCTCCCTGAGGTTTTCCCTTATACTGAGAAGATAAAAGGTCTTTGACTTTAACCTCTATTTAAGCACGCTTCATTAATTTCATTCATACATCGTCCGATATGACATTAACGCGCACACACACCATACAGACACATACACATAAGTTATTTGATCGACCGCACTCATATTTAAAAAATCTGATGTGTTGCACTCATATGACTTTCTCTACTCTTGTACTAACCATTCTTATAAACTCTTATTCCTGTATCTTCTTCGTGTTAGTTGAGATAAACATTTGTATAAATTATCTTATTGCTTATTTCCTTGTAAGTGCAAGGGGAATATAAGAATACAGTAGGCTTTGAGTGATATTCAAATCTTTTAATTCCATTCTCTTTGCACGCTTAACATAGAAGAAAATGAACAACGATGTTCCATTTCACCAAAGTTTTGTTTTCCGAAACTGACACAAATAACAAGGGATATCTCCGAAGTGGTGCAGTATACAAACAAATTATTTGGACACAAACTATGTATTTTAGCGAGATCTACATTTTTGTATAGTAAGATGTTGTCTATTTCTTACGGTTTACGAGTTATTCAAAGGTCATCCAGAGTAAACAGGACTACATAGGCTATAGCCAGAAAAATCAAAATATTTCATTTGTCATACAAATATCTTAAACATATGGCATTTTAATAAAAATCGTTAGAGCCATTTTCAAGAAAATAAAAATTTTCGAAAAGTTTTCCGTGTAAAGGATAGTCTAGGGTAGAGAAATTTTCTTCAATATTCGTGTCGCGTCCTTGAAAGACATTAGACTTGAACACCAACTTCGGTTTTTAATCGACTTTTCAATTTTGAGTTATGCTGTCCACAGGCTGACTGACACACACACACACACACACGCACACGCACGCACACGAGCACGCGCACACACACACAGACACACACAGACACACATACAGACACACACACAGACACACAGATACACACAGACACACAGACAGACACACAGACACACACACACACACACACGGACCTTATTCTAAAAATACCTTTTTTGGAATCAGGGGTCTCAAACATATTTCCGATGAAATTTCGACATCGAATTTTTGGGTGGAATACAATACTTCCTCTGCTTACCAGTAGAGAAAGTAGAAATGGAGAGTAGTATGAGTTTCTGGGTGAGAAACATTGGTATCAATGGCATCAATAACCATGTTCATTACAGTATTTTGTTCTGCTCTGTATATATTTGCACATTTGAAGGGAGCTTTAAACATGAGTTGATTAGCCGCTGGTTTGTTATAGCACATACATTGGTATGTTAGGACAAATTGCGTTACTACAACTGGTCGACTCTGTTAACTTCGTTAATTGGACCAGAACACTCACAGATGGCACATCTCTATATGATTTATTTGTAGTATACACACAAATATAACTTGTGCACCGCAATTTGCAAACCCATATTGTTTCAGATTTCCTTTTGCGGTAGTCCTACCACTGTCATGTATACATAACAGGAATACGAAAACACAAAAACGACAGATAAACTAATTTCGGCATATTTACATAACCTATGTAAATTTAAAGTGCGTCCTAATTCTGTAACAATGTTACTAAACCTACATTTGCATCACTATTATTCGTTTATTGCACTCAGTGGGCTTTTGGAGACTGCTAATACGTCCACATAACTCTAAAGAATGGAGCAAAGAAAAGGAAAATAGAAAAAACGAAATTTCAATGGGACGACCTGGACTCGTACCACGACTTTTCATAACCATGGCTCGTTCGTGAAAGCTATTCGAAATGTTATTGCCTTTCTCATATATCCCCATTAAGATTCTGCACCATCTCAAATACACCGAGATAGTATCACTTAAAGGAGCTTTGGATGGCTCAGGCGGTAACGTCTGTGGCCCGCATTCAGGAGGTCGCGGGTTCGCTCCCCTTGGCCGTGCACTCTGATATGGGTTTTCCTTGGTTGTCACTTAGGTGAATGCTGGTGTGCATTATTTCATACCACGGTCTCCTTTCCATCATTTCTCTTCATTCCATTCATTTATCATTTTTCAGGTGTACTTTCAGGTGTGTAGTGTTGGCAGTGCCGGGAAGATAGCGTGGATGGTTGTGCATGGTAACTGCTGTTCTCGGCGCTATGTGGCGTTTGGCAGACCTTTTTCCTCCGTCGGGGGAGGGGAGGGGGACGCTCAATGCGATACTGGACCCGCGGTGTCATGACTGCTTGGCGGGGCCTGGGGCTGGGATGAAGAGATCTCAGCACTTCTTAGAGACATCCGCGCGTCTCTGTGACCTGTCTAGCTGCAACCCTCTGTGGCACCTTCGGTTCCCTCATTTCATCCTTGCTTCCTGGGGGGTGGTAGCCACAAGAGATCTGTGTAGGTCGAAGTCAGCGTGGTGTCCTCCTCTGCGCCTGTACCCTTTACCCTTTAAAGGAGCTTTCCTAATTGTAACATTTCAATTCCAGGCCAAAAATTAACCACGTTATTAGGGTTGATTTAACATATTAAGTGTACTTTTACACAGTCCTTCTGTGATCTAATATTAAAAGGGGAATCAGATTTGGAATATGTATTGTTATAGCTGGGACTTATTGTATTGTTACCAGAGCACTCAGAACGTTCGCTGAACTTTACATACACATAATGCATATATTATCTGGTAAAACTGCAATGACAGGGCAGTGATATTTTCAATTTTGAGTCACTTTGGAACCTTGCACAATACAGTTCAGTGCAAAAAGCTATGAATAGATATTTAGAAGTTCGTCGGGCCCTAATGACCTAGTTTTCGACGGGCCCTAAAACACCACCACTCACTCACTTAAAAGCTCGGGAGCCTTTAGAATATATAAAAAGTGCCATTAATAAATGGCATTTATATGATTTACTGATCTGTAAAATTGAACTTCGAAGCTTATGGAACGTGGATAACTACCACGCTTTGCTTTATATATGAATGTCCAAATTAAATTCCAATCCGAATATTTTCATTCAGATGGAGGTAATTAATATTGCTCTAGAGCGTATACCGACGAATAAATGCTATATAAATTTACCTTCCATTCACTAGCCTGTAGGAGCAGTAAGTGAAGTAATTTAATCACTCGGTCATGAACTACAAAGAGCCAACATACCCAGTCCTTCGGTTTCAGTGTGTGGTTTAACTGAAAATACAAAAGCTCGGTTTGGCAAAGCAAACGCGGTTTTTACGCTTTAAGGCTTAGTAAAATATTTCACTGTTAGGTGTAATTAAACAACTGATTTTCGTTAAAATACGCTGAATTACAGGGTGACCAGGATAAAAGAGACCCCCTGTTATACTGAACGTCATATCTAATGCTATCTGAGTTATTTCTTGACGATAGTGCGAGCTCACGTGATGTCACGTGAACATTCAAGTGTGTGTAACGAAATTGTTGCAACCATTCATAGGGCAGCTAACTGAGCAAGAACTAGGTTATGCGTTTTTCCAGCAAGATGGCGCTACGGCGCATACTTCAATGTTTTCAATGAAGCTTTGGCAGAAGAATTTGGATTCCGCAGGTTTGTAACCTCCTAGATAGCCCAATCCGTGTACCTGCGATTTTTAGTTCTAGGGTAGTTTAAAGGATAAGGTCTACAATAACAACCCACATACAATTGAAGAGTTGAAAACAAACATTCGCAATGCGATTACAGAAATCACTCCAAATGAATAGGCAAAAGGTTTCACAAACATTGACACGCGCTCAGTTGTGTATGGAAGTGCATGGCGTTGAGCCTCAGCACCTCCTGTGAATAACTGACCTACTGAATGTTCAGTACATTTTACACCCTGTATAATGGAGTAACGGCGTAAAGAAGAAAGTGTATTTTGAAAGAAACACCCAAGGAGATGCAGAGGTGCATTAATTTTAAGATTTAAAATACAAATTGGAAAATGTGTGTGTTGCACTAGAGTAACTTTCTCTACTCTTGTAAAACTATTACAAGCGTCCATTCCTCTATCTACTTCATGTTCGAGGTAAACGTCTACAGAAATTAGTTTACTGTTCATTTTCTTATAGATGCAGCAAGAATGTGGGAATGAAGTAGACTTTGAGCGATAGATATTTTAAGAGCGAGTCACTATGTGATAGTTTGAAATTTCGTTCTCTTTGCATGGCCGAAAGATAAAAAAGTCGAATAACGTATTTCTATTCGAGAAATGTAAAGTATTCGAAAATTCAAACAAATAACAATTAATATCTCGCAAATGGTTCACTCCACAAAAAATTGTATTTTACATAATTGGTGTTTTAATGAGGTGAATATTTATGCAGTAGGAATTTGCCTGTTTCCTTCGGTTTATGGGTTATACAAAAGTCATTTAGAATTAAAATGACTTCTGAGGAGATTCCCAGAAAATTGAAGATACACGTTTCAATTTGGCAGGAAGATATCTCAAACCTATAGTATCTTAATCAAAATCAGCAGAGAGACTTTTGAGGGAATCGAAATTTTCGAAAAATATTCCATGTAAAGAGTAGTCTGGGGTGGGGGATTTCTTGAAAAGGTTAGCGTCGCATTCTTGGAAGATGCTGAACTTAAAAGAGAAGTTTGGTATTCAAACGAGTTATGCTGGTCACACACATTTTTTCTAAAAATGCTTTTTTTCGATGGAGGGACATCAAAACATGTATTTACTTTAGACTCTCGGTATCTAATTCTTGGGTGAAATGGAATACCTTTTTACCTACTATAGTATGCGGTAGATAAGGCAAAAAGTAAAAATGGGCTATTAAATTGTGGTCTGCATATAAACGGTACTCAAAACAATTGTATCGTTCCTAATTGGGATCTGGCAGTGATGCGGTTAAATGGCCTGAAGGACATTCAACATAGAGAGAAAGAGAGACGCCTGGAATACAGGCAACTACTTCATCTCTGCAGTATGGTGGTTGGCCTCAAAGGTACATACTCGGAACACTGAAACGGAAATGGGCGAGAGTGTGAATGTTGTGGTTTGTCGATTCACTGTAATCTGCGACGTGCGGCCCCATTTAGCAAATGTAAAATACAACACATCGGTTGACTACTGACTAAAGACCGAGTAGCATACAGGCTCAACATGTACTCGAAAGGCACCTTGTCAGTCACGCCAGCAATAGCGACCGGCAACTCTTTAAGATAGCTTTTCCTTGAATATTCTACTCACCACTCCATTTGCTCATTATTCACCGAAATGTGGAATACTTCTTACCTGAAAATACAGACAAAATTTGTGTGTCAGAAATTATCTTACAAATTTATATAAATACCATCTTATTATATACAGATACAAACTTGTTACACTGACATTTTATGCATGGAATTTTGCATTTAAGATTGTTACTGTAATCAACAAATGATAGGTTTTCTTTTCTTTTAAGGGGTTCAAAATTTAGTTCTCCATGTATTGGTAGCATTGGCAGAGAAAGTAACATACGTAATACAAAGTACAATGAATATGGAAATTTAATGAGAAATCAAAAAATAATGATCACCAAAAACTGTGATAGGGATTTTGGTCACTATGATCAAAATGAAAATTGTATTCTTAGGGTCAAAGTAACATTACTCGTGTCTTCGGTCTAAACTGTAGTATACTTAGAGGTCCTTCCAAATGTTTTTTTAAGACTAGTGTTCCGGGAGTTCAGCGGCTTAAATATCCTTTTTCAGTTTCGAGACGATTCAAGGTTCAACACTACCAGTTTCAAGAGGAATATTGTAAAATATAATCAAAAAACGTAAACAACACGGTCGATATAATGTAACGCCCGATAGGTATGCAACACACCTAACGAACAAGAAATGCGGGTAGCTTCTTAAGTGACCAATTCTACTAGGAAGACTACCGTAGTCTACACTTACCTACGGTAGCTTTACAACTCCAGTTGATAACGATTAATGTGTTTGTGATGATTTTGTTGGTGCAGTTGCAGGATTACTCTATGGGAATGACTGTATTGATGGTAAAAATTGTAGTTTTGGTTTTGACAACGGTGATAACGATTTAGGTGAGGATGTTTGAGGTGGTGTTGACCATTGCGTTGTGTTAATAACAGCGATATTTTTGGTAATGTTAGTGTTTTAATGGTGGTGGTAGTGGTGATACCGGCAGTAATCTTGGTAACATTGGTTATTTTATTAGTGCTGGTTGGCGACAGCGGCTCTCATGTTTTCGTGATGGTAATGATGGTGACACCGCTGGTAGCGGTGGTAATTTGGTTGTGATGGCTATCTGCAAGAAAAGACGTTATCTATCCTGCATTTATATTAGCTAAAAGTGGTGGAACCTGTATGCATTTTGTACAACCGAATGCTTCAACTTGAATTCATGTAGGGTCCTTAATGTTTAGAAGCCTGGATCGATTTTTCGCCCACGCTGAAGTACCTTTTATTGAGGGGCATTTGAAGGACCTGCTCGAGAGTTTCCTATGCCGTAGATTTTGACCTAAGTGAACCAAAATCTAATTTCACATATCTAGTGGCTATGGATACTATCTGAAATAAAAAGACCATGTAATAGGGCTTATAAATTTACGACCTAGTGATAGCGTTTTTCTCAATGTGTCTGTTGAATCTAATACTTTTTGCAAAACGCGCCCCTAAATATTTATTTTCAACGACTTCAACGAGTTGCGCCGTCCAGTGGTGTTACTATTATCACAAGTAATATCATTAAACGTCTGACTAACTGATAAACTCCACCGGAGCGAGAGAATATATCTGGGTAGGTCAGACCGTCTAATTATATTTATCTGGATTATTTCATAAATAAAATAGGAATTTAAGCAAGGATTTGGACATAAATGTCAAGTTTCATACAAATAACCTAAAATGCGATATTAATTTCGATTAGTGTAATTCGACTTACTTAGTACTGAGGAAAATGAAACCCAAGAATTACATATATTTCTATCTTCCCTCTTTGTTATAATAGGAAACCAGTTTAGTATCTCAAATAAATTTCAGTCTATTTTTAACATTAACAAATTAGCTTACTTCTGAGAAAAATACATTAATTATTACAAGAAAAATTGTTAAAAACACGCATTTCAAATTGAAGTGGCGTGCTATTTTGATTGTTAATCAATTGTGATGAGTAATAGCTTGATTTCCAGTGATTTATGGGATACAGTTGGCGACACTGACTAAACAAAGGAATTTCCTAGTGATAGTTTGTGCAAACCAAAGGAATGACCAGGTGATAATTCATAGGTATATGATAATTTAACGCCTCTATTTATGAAATAGTCACTGTTGTTTTTGTAACGGAAGTGTGTTTGACGCCACCAGCCTAAGCAATGTTATAGGTAGGGAGCGAACCCTCACACAGGAAGCGAAAGGTTGCGGAGTTGGACTATAGGAAGCGGGAGGGGTCAGTCTGTCACCTCATCACAACACAGAGGAGGAAAGGTACAGGAACGAACGTTATAGATAACGTTGCTGCATAAATTACACTGAATGCTGTTTACCATTTGCAGTAAAATATTCACTTCAAATTCTTGTACACCGTCAGAAATGCGTGAATATTTCGATTTTCGTGCTGGAGACATTTAACTGTGTGTGGATGTGGAACTAGTGAACACAATCCAGGGGCACTGTGCACTGTAGGCAGTGACACTAGTTTTGTGCTGGCACTGTACTCGCGCAATGACGTTATGCTCAGCCCATGTGGCAGGCAACTTGCGATCGCCTCATTTCGTGATAGTTGTATTACGGTTCGAACCCTAGTCATAGGTGTTCTGCGTAACGCAAATTTGCGCCTCCTTAGGTGCCGATTTCTGTGTTCGAATAAACTGATATCTAGAATCAAATGTTTAGCATCAACTAGGACTTCAAACAAACTTCTTTCAAATTTTACTACTACTTACTTTTTACTTAAAAATACTACTGCGAATGAGAATAGAGCACTTATAATGTATAGCCTGAAATAAAGCAAATGAGCAAGAGCGAGAGAGGGTTCGATTCGGAAAACCTAGGAAACTTTCGCTGATGCTGCATTCACAATACACGGTACCAGCCTGCGTTCATTTCTAAGCTAAGCGATAACGCCTTTCATTTTGGATGCATGCGTGGTTGCCGGCGGATGAATCGCATGCGTCTCATAATTGGAACAACCTGGGTTCGAATCCCTAAGCAAGTGTCAATTTTATTATTTAAAATTTAATTTGTTAGATATATGGCAATGACATATGTTTTGAATGCTTTCTGTTAATTTTAAGACATTTATAGTTGCGCTACTGTTTATCGACTAAAGACAGTCACGTATGATATACAGACCGTCACCACTCAGTGGAATATTTGTGTGCGACCATCACTCCCAGTGCTCTTGGAAGCAATTCTACTGAGAAGAGAACTACCGCTCGGTGAAATGATGTCACAGAGCAGGTAACCTGCATTTCGCTGTTCTAAAATACCGGTACATTACAAAACAATGCTTTTGAAATTATATGAAGTTTGGTTCTGGAAATTGGCGTTCCTCTCCTCTCTACCAATTTTCCCATTTTTATGCAGTGATTATGAAAATACAAATCTTCCTCTGGCATATATATGAGAGCCGAATACTCCGGATTTATACGGCTAACCCCATGCGAATCCCGCTTAATACCTTCTTAAAAACGGAAAGGGAAAGACCCGATGAAAAGTAGATAACGGCATACAGGGAGGAGATATACGAGTGAAGACAAGGCGGAGGGTTGTTGGCAAAGAAAGGCACGGAGGAGGGTTGCTGCAGGATATGATATTACTTGGCTCAGGGAGGGGATCTTGGCCTGCTCCCAAATACTCTAGCTATTTTATTAGTTGCTTCTGCACCGAGGGATGTCACGCTTTTGTCTCAGCCTCGGCCCCGTAATGCAATAAGCCTCTTATTTAAACAATTTGGTAATACACCCTATTCATCAGTGAGCATTTAAGATAAAATATGAAGTTCATTGTTGCTTTTGTTCCATCGCACCTTATCCTTCGCTTTAGAAATTCGTGTAAAGTTTAAAAGAGAAAAACGTCCGGAGCCTAAATTGTACAAGTTCCATTTCAGCACAGTGCAATGTTACATAGGTTAACTTTATACCATTTTAAAGTCACTCTAGCTGAAGTTGTATTAAAGAGATTCAGTAGGTAACACTTTGCAAACAAGAATTTAAAGCCGGTGTTTCGCACAAGTGAAGAACGGTACCAAATACTCCTATTCCTTCCATTAAATTTGTTAATTCCATCTAGTTTTCTGCTTTTCGATTCTAATTTGCATTTTTATTTGCAAAGGTTGATATCGGTATATGTAAAACACCATAGTTGGGAGACTAAAGAGCTAGGGAATGAGGTTATGATGTCTTTCTCCGATTAGAACACGCACTTGCCTCAAAACACTTTACGTTTCATGAAGCAATATAATGCTATTTCAATTCTTGTCAAATCATGGTTTGGTTGGAAATTTGAACCCGACTGGCAAACCCAATGCTTTAGTCGCAATTGGAAACGCGGATCATCGGCCGTAGTGTTATGCTACCCTTAAGCTAACATGACGAGAAATTCGCAGGGTATGAGTGTATATTATGAATAACGAAGGGAGACACCTCGCACACTGCAACCTATGGGAGATCTATTGGAACTACCACCCCAGGAGGAAGATATGAAGTAAAGGAACCTCAGGAGGCTGCAGGCCACAGGCACACAGGTACACGTCGACATCTATAAGGTTGTCTCATAAGTTGCTTCGTTTCTCGGTATGTTTCAATCACTAAGAACGCCTGGAAACAAACCTCACCCGCAGCACAGCTACGACAGGGTAGTTGCCAAACTTTCTCCTTTACGGAGAAATTCCCAGCTAGAAACCCACTAACCCACTTTTGACATGCTCGATTCGTTACTGATCTTCCTCGTAGACAGCAAAAATTTTCTGCCAGCATTTTGAGGCGGTTTTGCCTTTGTGATAGTAAAACAGCATAAGATGTTGGAAATGTTCCTTTTTGCTTTCCATAGCTTGTAAACACAGGTTCATGCTGTTCTATCAAACGTCAGTCACAAACTTTAACGTATCCAATAGCGAGTCTGGTTGTTGACCTCTTAAGTCGTAAGGGTGGTCAAGTAACTATAATAACGAGTTTAAAGAAGGTTTAGATTGTTCAGGCGCTACAGATAGAACTTGCGAGCAAAACGAATTTATGAGAAAACCTTATATCTGTTCATGTAAATGCTTTGGATTTGGCTCATACCAATGTTCAGTGTTGATGTCAGTCCATTTTTAAGCATTACTTGAGCAGCGCAATAGTTTCATCAGGAGCAGTTTTAGGAGCCCTTTACGAAATTCATCACCAAGATTAAAATCGATTCCTCTTCCATTCGCTGTACCAATTATAAATTGTTGCCTTAGACGGGGCTTCTTCGCCAAATGCATTTCTAAACCGATATTCACATTCTTTAGATCTTAATAATGAGACAAAACCGTAAATAAATCATAGCCCAGAAAGGTTTTCTATTGCAATTCAATTTTGGGTGAACATTAAGAAACTGTTACAGTAAAAAAACACCTCCACGGTAATCTAGTCGAAAACCAATAGAAAGTAGCTCTCAAATGAAAAAACGCTTCATTTGCAGTTAGAAAGGCGTCATTTTCGTACTTACTAGCTCACTGAGGTGTTCCAAAACCTGCATGTTCACTCAGCTCTCTACTGCCTCAAAATAAGATTTATATTCTGTAATAACTTATCTGTATGCCAGACGCGATAGCCCGCGATCTGAAAAGCTTATCGAGACACCCGTTACATAATTTTAAGTAGAAGTTATACGAAAGATTTTGAAGGAGTATCTTAACGAAAGCTATTGCCAGAATTCATTTCTCCGTATAGCTTTGTGCTGAAATTCTCTCACGAGTCGTAACAGGCTAAATTATTTGTAGTGATAGATTGATGTTAAATTAATCCCTTTAAAGTTCCATCACCATCTTGATGGCACATCAGCTTGATTAATTGTTGCACATCCACCGCCGAAACGAACCATCCATCAGGATTAAAAACTCGCTAAATATGATTTCCATGTAACCGATTTTGACATATCGTAGCAGATACCAGATGCGCTATAAACCAGCGCGGAGCTTATATACCGGCGATGAACTTCATTATTTTTTCTACTTTAGTACTTATTAAGGCAATTAAAACGGTAACGTGTTCAGCAGAAGTGTTCTGTGATGAGCAATTATGCTTTCCCTGCCAATGTGTGCAGCTAAGGAGTATGGATTGAGAAGTGAGATATGCCTGCTAAGAGTAAGATCCCCAAATACCTTAGTACGTATGTCGCAAATGATTTATATTTTGTGAACAGAAGCAGCTCGTTTTTTACTGCCGTAGTGGCTTCGAGATTAGCGTGCCTGGCTGCAAATCAATTCTCAGCGGCTTAGCTACAGAGGGGAAGATTCCCTTCCAACTACCTCCCTCTCTCTCTTTCTCTTTCAATATATGTTGTGTTTCTCTCAAAATATGAATAGCAGCTAATTTTAAGGTAATACGAACTCTAATCCTTAGATAGTCATTCAATTTTCTGAAATTATGCTGCAAATTAACCATACAGTAAGTGCTTCAAACTTCTGCGTTTATGTTTTCAAAATGTCTATGTTGTATCTGGCCTACTGATCCCAAGGTCGCGGGTTCAAATCCGGCCCAGACCGATGGTTATTTAAGTGTGCTTAAAAACTACAGTTCCATGTCAGTAGATTTACTGGTATGTAAAATACCTCCTGTGGGACGAAATTCCGACACACCGGCGGCGCTGATGTGTTCCTGGCAATGACAGCGTCGTTAAACAACAATTTTAATTTTTTTCATGTTGTATTTAGTTGCTGCTGGCTACATAAAATGCTTAATGTAAAAATATAAGATATTTAAAGGAAGAGAGAGGAGCCGGAATACGAATCGCCACCGGGGAGTTCACCCTGACCTCTGCCGTCGTCCCTCCGTATATTCTCATCTCACACCTCCCTTGAAGACCCCTCAAAGGCATAGGCACAATACATCTTCAGCTCGAGGTGCTAAATTCACCCTCCAAAACCTTTCATACCTCATGCCATAAACGCCTTCCAAGGATGCGTTATGAAGGCTTTGAAGAAATGGCTAATGATTTTTGACTAAAATACCACATGATTAAGCTATTTTCAGGACAAATTTGATATCTAGAATTTTATGGGAATAACCTGTTGAAATCCACTTTATTCTACATGGCTTTTATGTCACTGGTAAACCGTAAAAGATAAAAAAGACTTACTACACAAAAAATGTAGATCTCGTTAAAGCATACAATTTATGTGAAATAAGATTTTTGGGGGATAGCTATTTCCGGGTTATTCTGTGTTATTAGTCTGAATTTTCGAAAACTGTATAATTCTCAACTGGAAAACCGTATTTTTTATTTATTTTCTTTTTGTGTTCATGGAAAGAGAAAAGAGAACAGAATTTCAAAGCTATCACAGAGCGATCAACTTTGAAAATACTTGACTGAAGCAGTAGTCTACTGTATTATTCCTACTTACAACGAAATTTGTAAATAAACAAAGAAGGTTTATCGGTGTTAACAAGAAGCAGATAAAAGAGTAAGCTTTTGTAAGAATACTTCGAAAAAGAGTGAGTATAAAAGGTCATGTGAATGTAACATTACTTTTTTTAAATGTCTTTTTTTAGATACCTTTAGAGCTTAGGTTTTATTTGGGTAGTAATTAGGTGAAATGTCATGCTTTGTCTCAGATGATCTCAGTAGTTACATGAACTCCCACTTTAAAAAGTCGATGTCACTTGTTTAGAAACCTAGAAAACTATTCTCAGCGTATGTTCTATCCCATATCATTTTTCAATTTTGAACCGCAAATGTTCTGTCACATAGATATAGCTAGTTTTAGGTCATGGTCGCCCAATACAGAATAAAATCCTTTGTTGTATTACTGGGAAAATACAGTCCTAAATTACTGAAATACGGACTGGAATTCAAACCGGTGGTTTTGAATACAGTTTGAGATGTTTTGGTTTGCTATAAAATAGCCATTCCATGAAGAAGAAATGAACTCATCCATTCATAGCTAATCAAGAGGCCTCCGTGGTAACGTGTGAGGCTCGCATTCTGGAGGTCCCGCGTTCAATTTCTCTCGGGCCGGTCACTCTGCCCATGGGTTATGCGGTTTCCTTGGGTCGGTACCCAAAATGGTTCCGCTTCTACAGCTAATTTCCTGTCATCATTTCCTTTCACTCTGTTTAACTAATCACCATCAAGGTTGTAGGAACAGGAGACGGCGGTTGGTATGTTGCGGCCGGACTGTGGAATTTGCGCTCCCTGGTGTTTGGTGGGACCGCTGGAGCCGCCTTCCTGCCTCGTCTGTTCCTGCCCCCCCCCCCCAAGTTTCAGGTGGCTAAGGCAGGGCTAGCCGGAGCTCGTATTGGTGTCCCATTGGAATCGTTAAGGACCTCGCTCATTCTGGCGCACAACGTCGTGCGGATCTGGTCGCTCTCCGGATCTGCCCTTCCACTCTTCCTCTCTGGGTCACGTTGGAATTATAAAGGGCCCATAATAGCCTAAAAACAGTGCTGTGCTGGATGCCCCTGCATCTGACTGCTAACTCCATCCGTTCATTCATACTACCCACATAAAACACTGAAGCTTATTTATATGCAACTTTGCCTTATAAGGCATTTAATGTGAATAAGTATTTTAGTCATTATAGCTAAAAACATTCATAAACAAGATCTTGAGGACCTTAGTGGGTGGAGTTTTTATACTCCCAGAATGTGGACAATGAAATTTCGTAATTAAAGCTAATGGAAGTCACAAGTCTGACTTCAATGTATTAGTGTTAGATAACGTTCCCTTACCGGGACTGGGAATCGAGTGGTAGGCCGTGATCTATTGGAAAAACTCCTTCCAGACGTTTCGTCCGAAGCTGCGTCGAACATCTTCAGTGGCGTGGCCGTAGGGAGACCCGTATAAAATGACATTCATCTAGAATGACATAGCTATGGTTTAGAGTAAACGAAAGTGGCGAGATCATTTGTGATGAATTGTTGGGAACGGTGAATTGGTAACACCGATCCTACGTTAATGGCGGAAGTCTACTAGCTTCATTCTTGGCGCTATACGACATAATCCAGAAGGTAAGCACTCACCTTTTTTTTCTCTCTTTTTCATGACTGTTTGCTTTATTATATGTCAATATTTTGAGTGCAAATGGTGTTATCCTTCGAAAGCTATTCTTTGAATTTCTATTAAGAGTAACACAGGTGTTCTAATACCAAGTAGCATTCACATAGTTCGCGAATGAAGCATAGATGGCACCTCAGTTTAGAATGAGATACCGTATGTCCAGCTAAAATGACATAGTATGCCATTTTACACTGACTAATGTAGCTCATTTATAACGTACCTTGTATATTAAACAGTTAATATATGGCTTAATGGATTAAATTTCCTGAAATATGGAATATTTTAGATCTGAATTGAATATTGAAGTACAATATTATACTAGAAAAATTATCACATTTTAATGACTGTGCTAGTAGCTTATTTATTGCTATTTAGTAACCCTTACAATCAAGATATGATTTAAATTTTGTATTAGTATTTTATTCAACCAATTACCCATTTAATCCAATGGTGGAAATAAAAAAAAAGTTTTCAGTGTACTTAATTTTCTCTCCAGATGGGAGGTGATTCAAAACGGAAGCTGTAAATAGCGGTGAGATGGGCTGGTTACGAGCATTGAACCAGTTTTCAGTTTCTCAGGCTACAGTACTCTTGTAGTCTCAGCGAACCATCTCCGCCGAGCAAGGCTAGGCGTATAGAGCACGTGAAACCAAATGGCTCCGTATCAGTCGTTGCTGAGACCACAAGAGTACTACGGCCACGCTACTGAAGATGTCCGGCGCAACTTCGGACGAAACTTATGGAAGGAGTTTTTTCAATAGACCACGGCTCACAAGTCCGGATACTCATATTCTGTATGATGACACCGGCTGTGAAAGCCCAAGCAGTTTAACTAAAACCGTCAGTCTTATCTGTTGATCATTGGAGTTAGAGTATGCAATGAAAAACTAAAATATTACCCTGGTAAATCTTTAGAATATGCTGAATTAGGGTACATATTCACGTTGGGAGCAAAATCTATTTTAGCCAGAATCTTTTGCCAATTATTATAATTAATAAACTGAAACTATTTACACTACCAACACCTAAAATATTCCTTCGGTAACCACATAAAAAAAAATTGAAAATTGAAAATTTCATATATTTTTTTTTCAACGTCTGTAGCTTCTATAGAAATAACGATATTTCAGACTTTAATATATCAATTTGTTTCTCTAACCACGTACGATGATCTGAAACTCTATTTCGTCCGATATGACACAATGTTGGAGGAGGTTAAATAAAAAAAAAAAAAAATGAAACTCAATTATACCAAGTAAACTGGGTGTTTAAATAGTTATAAACTATGAAATTTAAAATTTTCTTTTCTTTACTAACTGAATTTTTGTTTAAATAGCTACAGAGTTTTTTGATTTGTGTTAAGACAATACTTGTTATTTCACATCATTCCCTGTCTAATAGGCTTGAAAAAGTTGTATAAATGAGGTGCTTAGAATAATTTTAAGGGTACTTCCTTGGGATTGAAAGAGGTAAAAATTTTGAACATTTTAATTTTGAGAGATATTGAAAAGAAATTTCTACAATGTTATGTATCCAGGCTAATCTGATTATTCAAATTCTTAAACTAAACGCACCTAGCACGCAGGTTATACATTTTTGAAAACCAGAAAGTTAGGACTATAATGCCAGTATGACAAAAAAATCTGATGTGTTGCACTTACATGACTTTCTCTACTCTTGTACTAACCATTCTTAAAACTCTTATTCCTATATCTTCTTCGTACCAGTTGAAATAAATATTTGTAGGTATAAATTATGTTATTGTTTATGTTCTTGGAAGTACAAGGAGAATATGGGAATACAGTAGACTTTGAGCAACAGTCAAATCTTTTAAAGCTTTCAGATTTCGTTCTCCTTGCACAGTGAACATAAAAAATGAATACCTAACGATGATCCATTTGACAGAAGTGTATGTTCTCCAAAACTCGCACAAATAATAAAGATTATCTCCGAAATGGTTCGCTCTACAAAAAATTAGTTGGACATAAATTGTGTGTTTTAGCAAGATCTACATTATTTGTATAGTAAGATTTGGTCTATCTCTTACGGTTTACTAGTTATGCAAAAGTCATCCAGGGTAAATAGGACTACATGGGCTAGTCAGAAAATTCAAGATATACATTTTATCTGCCATTAAAATACCTCAAACAGATGCAATTTTAATCAAAATCGTTACAGCCATTTTCAAGAAAATCAAAATTATCCATGTAAAAGATATTTTGGGGTGGAGGAATTGTCTTCAAAATCTTCGTATCGCATCCTTGAAAGACGTTATACTTAAACACCAATTTTTGTTTTTAACCGACTTTTCGTTTTTGAGTTATGCTGTCCAGAGACTGACAGAGACACAGACAGGGACCCTTTTCTAAAAATGCTTTTTATTTTTAGATTCATGGGGCCTCAAAACGTATTTTTCCTGTGAAATCTCGACATCGAATTTTTGGGCGGAATACAATAGTTCCTCTACTATATGTAGTAGAGTGAGTAAAAATTAAAAAGTTGACGTTCTGAAGAAAATAGACATTTCCAATGCGAAGATGTACCTTAAAACAAAAGAAATGGTATTCATTACCCCAGAAGTAGTTGATGTTTTTCTCTTGCAGTGCATTACGACTGGGTTATTTATTATTATTTCATGATGCAATGCTTCTGAATGCGTTCAGTGGTAAAAGTACAACATAACGGTTGTAATCTCAGCCACCGTTATTTTGTATTCCATACCTTATCCATGAGTTTCTCTCACCATGCAACAAGACGAGTCAATAATTGGCTGAGTTTGTGTTGGGAACGCTTCAGTTACTCAAGTATGTTAATCAAGGAGCATACCAATTCTAGCTACCTACATATTAATCTGATTAAGGGGGCTTCACAAGTGATTTCCCTACCATATACTTAAGGTAGATAAGAGGTGTAATGTATTGTATGGTGATTTGAGGCTTTACTGCCACTTCTTGTAGGGTAATTGCACGAATGTAAACTACGTTTAAAGTTGGAACACGCACAGACGCCCTTAAACAAATGCATATAAAGACATAAAATGCCTTCAGATGCACTATTTCTCAGCCGTGGCTTGTAACACAAATCCACGTTGTAAGATATTTATAAAATACAAGGCAGGCAAAATGTTAAACAGAATAACAGCAGACGTACAGCCTACTCCTTGAACTCCCTCATATGTTTCATTAATAAGTAGTACACTGTAGTAAGCCATACGTGTCCATACAAGTTTATCTCGACAAATACGATATTTCATAAATATTTTTAACAATTTAAATAGTAACCCATTATGCTCAATTAAACAAGTGACATCAAGAGCCCACCCAAAGCGACTAACTGGACCCCGTCGTGGCCGAGTGGCTATACCAGGGATGTTCAACCTTCTCTCTTTAGAGAACCTTACGCAAAGAGCTGCTATTTCCCACTTCACCCCTCAGTCGGAGGCACAGACAGACAGACAGACAGACAGACAGACAGACAGACAGACAGACAGACAGACAGACAGACAGACAGACAGACAGACAGACAGACAGACAGACAGACAGACAGACAGACAGACAGACAGACAGACAGACAGACAGACAGACAGTTTCCAGTGACGGACCCAAACAGGCGATTTCATGGTCCCTTCTAAATCATACCTTGAATTCTATGAGAATGTCCTCAGAAGACCTGTTCATTCTGGATGATTTTTGCCATAAATGGTGAACAGTAAGACACAGACAAACGCTTACAAAATAAAAAAATTGAACCTGGTTAAAACACGCACTTTGTGTCAAATACTTCGTTTTTCTTTTGAGTGAACTATTTCCGAGATAGTCTATCATATTTTTTTATATTTGCCAAAACTTCTACTTTTTGCAAATAGGAATGTTATTCGTTTTTTATCTCTTAGCCTTGCAAAGAGAAAGGGATTTCAAAGGCATCGTATAGTAACTATCTCTTAAAACATTTCACTATCATTTAAAGCCTAATGTATTCTCATATTTCCCTTGCAACTGCAAGAAAATTATCAATAAGTTACTTTGTGAAAATGCTTATTTCGATTGAAAAGAAGTAGATAGAGAAATAAGCATTTGCAAGAATAGTGTGTATAAGTGTTAGTATAGCTCAACACATTTGCGCCCAGAGTTTCTCCAAATTGAACAATATTAAACGTCTGTATCACAATAGGTTAAACGACAATCACTTGGTGTATTTTCTAAAGCTATGCACTTCAACTTTGTCGCCAAGTATTGATAGACCTCTTAAACGTAAGTAGTACCACTAATGAATAGATGCTTATCGCATAAGACTTGAAAGTACTTTCGTAAATCAAACGCAATGTACTTGTAGCTAAACCGCCACTGCAACTCAATGCATGGCTGGGAGTTAAAGAGAGTTCACATACAGTACAAGGAGTTAAACGCACACTCCCCTCATTCGCAAACGTTGGACGTCACTGAGTTAGACCATTCGCATCTCACCAAAGCGGCCCGGTTCGATCCCAGGTGACCGCATGTGGAATTTGTGATGGTCAAAGCGGTGGAGGTGTGGATTTCCTCCGGGTACTGCAACACCGGCGGTGGCAGATTTCAAAGGGGCTCAAGGTCCAGCTTGCTCACAGAAATGCGTGTGGATACGTCACTGACCTGCAAGATAGAACAAAGAATTTCGAGGACGTTCCGGAAGCTTCAACTGCTGGCTTGTTTATGAGAAGCGTCGCGGAAAGTGTGGACTTTGGGAAAAATCCGTGCTACGCTATTCTCAATGTATAAGGAGGTGAGACGTCGAGTTGGAAGTAGTTCTAGTTTTGAGAGCAATGAGTTGGGGAGTGTCGAGCGAGAAAGCTGTTAGTAGTGTGTGTGTGTCTGTGTGTGCCTGTGTGTGTCTGTGTGTGTCTGTGTGCGTCTGTGTGTGTCTGTGTGTGTCTGTGTGTCTGTCTGTGTGTGTGTGTGTGTGTGTTTGTGTTTGTGTGACATTGATACCTCGCGTCCAAGTGTGCTTCAGTCTAGAAAAAAATGAAGTAACAGAAAAAATAATTGGGCTTTGTTGTCATTTTGTTACAATGGTGTCAGAAGTGGGATTTTTTAAATTGCCATTTGTTACAACACAGATGACCAGCTGAAAATTGGCGTCACCTCTTCTAGGTACGGAGGAGTGAGGGAACCATCACGCGGCATGTCATAATATAGGTACTATACACGTTCTTTGAGGCTTCAGGCTCAAAATCTCTGGTGAATACCAGTGATGTTCCAACGCAGTTGGCGGCTTTTAACGTGGAACTGCAACTTGGGAAAGGCAGAAAGTCAAATGGCTCAGAGAAACGATCTTATTCCATCCCAATATTTCGATATCGGTATAAAAATACGTGATTTGAGACTTCCCAATTCTCCTACAAAACTATATTCTTAGAAGAGGTTCTGTCTTTCTGTCTGTCTATGAACACTATAATTAACAAAATGCTAGATAAATATGGAACTTGGTATTTGCATCTTCGAAGGATGTGGCACGAAGATCTTCAAGAAAATTTTCCCCACCTAAAACTACCTCTTAAACGTAAAAAAGGGTATCTACTTTTATTTCCTTAAGGACAGCTCTAACATACATTCTGAAGGAATTCTGTATAATGGGTAAACCATGAGAGAGAGGGGGGGAGAGAAAGAGAGAGAGAGCGGGAGAGAAAGAGAGAGAGAAAGAGAGAGAGAGAGAAAGAGAGAAAGAGAGAGAAACATATTACACAAAAATGTAGCCCTCTTTAAGGCACAAAGTTCGTTTAAATAACTTTAATGGTTCCGAATTCACCTTCTTTTACATTTTTCAATGCCTTTCGCTTTTTGTTTTTGTCAATATTCAGTAGTTTATGGTGGTGTCGTGGAATGAATATGGAGCTTTAAACCAAACAAATGGTGCCCTGAATTTAATAGCCAACTATCGATTGAGTACCTTTATTGCCAAATACCTCCAAATGCATACAACTTTTGCAAAGGTTTATCTCAATTAACATGAAATAGATAGAAACATGCTCTTTCATAAGAATTGTATGTGGAGTTTTACAAAAATAAAGAATAATAAGTAGAGAAAACCGTGTGAATGTAACATATGCATTTTTATGGTATGCCAGAAATAGGCAAAAGAAGAAAACATTTGGGAAATATAATTAAGAAAGATAGCAAGCACTACACAGGACTCAGAGAGGAGGAACCTTTGCAAATATATTTTAGTTTTAGCACATTATTTTCCAGAGTCCCCCTATAATTGCTGACGATGAACCTTAAACATTCACACGCTGGTGCAATTTTAGAATCATTAGAGTAGCAGACGAAGCACACACCGCAACGACACGCAAAAAAATCAGGATGGGGGGCGCAGGGATGTTGTGTGGGTCTTGGATTCAGGCCAAGTTGGCAAAGGTTATACCTAAAATAACGCCGCTTGGGATTTCATCTCTGTGTGAGAAAACACTACACTTTTATCCCCAATGACTATGTTAGTCCTTGAGGTTAGTGTTGCCATTAATGGAAATTCAGCAATCAAGGTCCACAATAACATTGTGTCAAGGAGTTCAAGCGTAGAATGAAGAAATTATGGATAAGTTAACGTCGGAAAATAAGTTTGCCTAACATATTGCTCAGTAACAAAAAGTTGGAGATCATTGCAGCTTACGAATGCGCTAGGCTATCCAATGTCCTACGTGAGCATTGTAGGTACCTTTAACAAGCGACTCTGGTGAGGTTAGTAGTGCAACAGTAAGAAGTAACAACGTATCATAGGAACTAGGTTAGGTGTAGGCAGACAGCTGAGGGTGCTCAAGTACGAGGCAGAGCACCTCAAGTAAGCCATAATGGGCCCTTTATACTTCCAACGTGACCCCTTGGAGGAAGGTTCGGTCTGAGTGTCTTAGTTAGGCGCTTGCCTACTGATTCCTAGGTCATGACTTCACAACCGACCCAAACCGGTGGTTTTTAAGTGTGCTTAAAAGCGACAGCCCGTGTCAGCAGCTTTATTGCCATGTATAAGAACTCCTGCGGTACGAAATTACGGCAGGCGGTGCTGGTATAGTGCTAGCAAGTGGTAGCGTCGTTAATGAACAAAATGAATTAAAAATAAACCCTTAGGAAGGTATTGGGGGACCCGAAAGGTGATCTGATCCGGACGGCGATGTGTGATAACAGCGACGAGTCCCAAACGCTTACAGCATGGTGCCATTCTGATACCCACTACCTGTGCCTGAGCCCCTCCGCAACCTGGAGGACACATGGTAATCGAGGCCACACCCAGAAAGGGGGCCACAGCAACACATTAGTCGCCGTCACCTAGTCCTACAGTCCTTAAACAGATGAAAGGAAATGATGAGGGCACCATTTCTACGCTCTTATTAGCTATTTTGTTTATATTAAACATATTTTGCATACAATAATTATTACAACAGCCACCTACTTTGGCTAGGCAAATTACACAGTCTTCAAGTTTACAAGCTTCCTTTATCTCATGCATGTAATATCGTTACGCTACCTTATAATTAACATACTAAATTGTTTGTCTTTCACACTAAATAATGCAGTAAAGTTCCGTTGCTATTTACCAATAAAAATATTTTAAAACAATTTGATTAACATAGCAAATTCTTTGGTTTTAAACTTAATATTATGTTGCAACTTTGAAACACAAAATACTCATACAATAGTTTATGAGGTGGAATCAGGACTGAACAATTCAATGCCATAGCTGGGATTTGAACCAGGGATGTTTCGAATTTAGCGGCTGCTCTAACCACTGCCCACACACGGCTTGTGTGTTTAAAAACACCAGCATTAAGTTTATTGGCATAAATAAATAACAATAGTTTAAGTTAAATAAACTAATAAGAAACTAAACCCCTAAAAAGTCTAATCATATCGTCCTTTTTATATGTTTACAAGTACGAGTATTCAGAAAGTACCTAGTGCGTGCACTTTAGTTCTCTCATCCGTTTCATGTGTCTCATAATATTTTCAATGGAATCTCGATAAACCATATTTATTTTACAACTGACCCCGAAAGTCGTTTTGATTTTTTAGCCGCACTACACAGCCTCAGTGTATTCCAATCGCGTTTGTTTACTTCCCTCGCATGAACTTTGTGTATATTAAGGTGAAAGATAAACTTTCAATGCTCCAGCCAGGACTGGAGCAAACATATACGTAATATTGTAGTTAATATTTAAAAGTACTCTTTCGAATCGGTAAATGTTATTTATTTTACTCAGCCAATTAGTGTGATTTTTTAACGTCTGAATTACTAGAGAACATGTTTACTTCAACCCAATTGCAACGAACGACACTTTCAATTTAAATAAACCTTGCCGTTTATAAGTGAAACGCGATCGTTAGTGCAGAAGGCAAAAAGAAAATGCTGCACACTGCTCTGCTCTCAAAGATGCTTCGCTCTGATCAAAGATGTTCACGTAAAACCCTAAGAATGAAGCAGAAGGTGTTAGAATTCAGAAATAATTTGGTCCTTCAAAGTATTTTACTCCTTCGGCATAGCATTTTATTCCTACAAAATAACGAGGTTACCTTGAAATTGGAACTCTCTGTCTGTTTCTGAAATACAAAGGAAAAGGTGCAATCTAACGCAGCAAAGGCGCAAAGGGGGAAGCAATTTCTGCACAGTAAGAACAAACAGCATCACAGTCTTGTTGAAAAACTGGTGAAGAACTTTCTAGAGAGGCAAGGACTCAATGTGGAGTTTGCTGATAGTCTAAATAGCAACAGTGAACACGTATACGATGTTTACATATGCTCTCTCACAGATGTCCAATGGATAGCTGTCCGCTAACGAGCTATAGTCACTCGGGAGGTCCGGGTTTGATTCAGCCATTCTGATCGTGGTTTTTTTTTTTTTTTTTTTTTTTTTTTTTTTTTTTTTTTTTTTTTCGTGGTTTCCCGAGTTCGGTAAGCAAATGCTGGAAATGAAATGGTATTTGGGAAAGGAACTTTTGGAAGGATACATTCCAGGCCTAAGTTTAGGTTAACTGTTTGGCATTTGCCATTGATGAGGACTGACGAAAATCCAGAAAACAATCTCAGTTAGGGAGGACGGTCCTGACGGAATTTTTACCGGGGACCTCCCGAATGCGTGCTGGAGTGTGCCCCTACTACCACAAATTTCATGTCCATTTTGTGTTCCCATCATTTTGTTTCATCCGTTTCAGTGTTGTTGAAGTAGGCGACAGCGGCTAGTGTTGCGGCAGGAATTTTTCCAATGGAAACATTTTTCTCCCTCTCCCCTCACCCCATTCCTTCCTGGGAGCTATCCATTTTTGTGCACCCATGTTGCAGGTGCCTAGTTTGCGTCAGTTTTAGTGTCATGTTGGAATTAATAAGACATCCCGTCCTTGCTGGCGCACATCGTCGTCCGGATCTGGTCGCCCTTGGGGTCTCGCTTTCATCCCTACCTCCCATTTGTCACGTTGGACACAAATGATCCAGTATGATCTACGTGTGCTACTGTGCTCCAGTAACTGAGGCCCCTGTAACTCTCCCAAAAGTGCAAGAATAATGGCTTTTATTGCTGGCTTGCTGGTACATATTTTCATAAAAATATTTAATTTAATTTAATCTTGTATTTTAGGAAGAAAATAAAATAAGATCTAAAATTCACCATCTTGGTACTTGGTTCCCTAAGCCACGAAGTGTAATGCAACTTTTAACACTTCTTAACTTCTTTCAAAACCATTTTTACATTTGTTATTTACCTATAAATAACCAAAATACCCATAGCTACAAAAGAAATAATAATAGCATAAAGATAAAAGTATAAAGCATACTTCATACTAAACTGAAATTACCACCCAGTGTAAATCATTAGCTAATTACTTGCTGAAAGCCAGCAAACACATAACTGGTATGCAACTATTACAATATTTATTCAACAGTTTAAAGGTAATATTAAAATATTAAGCACCGGTTTTCAGCAATACAAGTGTGTTGGTGTCCAGTACATTCTAGTAATTTATGGTATAACTTATTCCTTACATTATTTCAACCATTCCAAGCTTCTTCAAAAGTTTATTTGACAATTAGTTCAAGAGTAAAGTTGTTATTAGCATTATACATAAACATTTCGATTATATTTATGAACAATTTATAATTTATATCATATTTATTAAAACATTGAATAGAATATAGAATATTAAATTTTTCTCAATAGAAATGAGTTTAATGCACTAACTCGTATATAATTATGAACCTCACTCTTCAAACCTTCTGAAGATATTTTATTATCCCTATCAGTCCACTTCTCTTATCTTTTATATCAAAAGAAAATAAAAAGGCCACCACAAATTAAAAAAGTTGCCAGATAGTACTTCAATTATATATTTAGGATTTAATAATTCAAGCATATTCAATACTTTATTCACTGTGTTTTCAGTAGATCTTTCTTTCGTAAAACCTACACTACTTTTCTATTCATTCCAGTTAAAACTCTTATATTCCTTAGCAGATTAATTGTTCAAATATTTTTCAAATTGTGCTTCGAAGACACATGAGCTTGAAATGGTTGCGATCTTTCGGATCGTTATCCCTTCTTTTCTCCAAAGAGGAAAAGAACCCCTATTTTCCTTGAGCAACATTTCACCAGTTTCAGTAAATAGTCGTCGGTATGACCTACAAGATTAAATGACGTTAAACTGCAAGCAACCAAGCAAATATAAACAGAAGAAGAAAGAAAATGACAGTTTTTCATAATGCAATAATCCTTCTGATAGGGCTCTAATGGCCTAGTTGTCGATGGACCCTTACACATCACACACTCACTCCTTAACATACACTACAAAATATGGTTAAAAATAATGAATCTGAAGATTTCCTTCTGCCAGGCCAAGTTTACTCTTCAGGGAAAAGACAAGCTGCAACTATCGATAAAAATGATCTTCTTAGTTGTTAACATAAAACATGGGTTCATCTATTTTAGACCTCAGCAATTTTCTTTCTTTATAATTATTATTGGGATACCCTGCTAATGAACTGAAACATAATTATACGGGAAATTAAGAAAAACTTTCTTACAAGAGGAATATCAGTAGGCTTTAGCATCCAGGAACTTCAGTGCATACATCTATAAAATTAGAATGAAGGTTTTTCAGAGGTTCTGGCACCCGCCTCGGTAGCGTGATGGTTAGCGTGTCTGCCTTACGTTCAAGAGGTCGCAAGTTCGAATCTCGCTTAGGTTAAGTTATCCACATAGGGCTTTTTTACCGAGGTTTTCCCTCATTCCAAGAAGAATGTTGGGTAGCTTAAAAGCTCCATGGACCTCGGGCTCATTTGAGCATCATTTCACCCGTTTCATTCCTTCACCGTCCGATATGACACTACGTTGGAGGACGTTAATTTTATTTTAAAAGAAAAGAGGTTCTGGCACCGCTTCATTGCAAGCTACACAAAATTTTCCAGTGTTTGATACGTGGCAAACAAATAAATGAAACATGCGATTTGTACTGTTATAAATAGGATCGATTATCGCTTTTTAAACTCTTTATTTGCTTACGTATTATATCGTGGTCATCCATGTATGTTTATCAGAATAAAATGAAAAAAGAAAGACCGTCCTTTTACATGCATTCTCTGCGGAGTGCAGCAGTTAACCGGTTTTATTTCTAAATGCATTCTCTGTTTAATACAGGTACTGTTTTCTACTCGTGGCATTCTCAACCAAGGCTGTTTAAATGCCTTTTAGTCCTCTAATAATTCAGGAATTGAGCTTTGAAAATGTATTATAGCCCATGACCGATGGAAGAAGTACAGCATTTTAATGGTGAAAGAATTCTCAAAACTACCGAGTGGTTTTTGAGGTTACATACACACGCACGCACGCACACACACACACACACACACACACACACACACACACACACACACACACACACACACACTGCATTATATTACGTACATTCTGTTTTTATAATAGGTATTAGAATGTATACAAATAAGCTCGATTAAGGCTCTTTATTGATTTAATTATGTGCATTGTAATACATACGAAAGAAGACAGTTACATATAGTTCGTTATCGAATCTATTTTCTTGATGGTTACTTATCTGTCTGCTTGCATATCGCAGTACAGCTCACAGTGTAAAATAAACATTTATTTGCACGAATTTCTATTACCATACTGCCTTCTTCTGATAACTTATTTATTACATTATGATGTCCATACCACAGTTCTTAACTATTATAATTGGTCTCTTCCTGCCCTCTATTTTGTAAAGGATCAGGATGCTTTTGGTATTCCTGCAACTTTATTGTGGTTACATATGGTTCTTGAATAAATATGAGATCAAAAGTTTGATAGCTGATGAGGCTCTTATTTCGTTCGTCATAGAAAAAGTATATCCTCTTTAAGTTCCCGAACAATGCGGGTTTCAGTAAGAAGTAGAAGAAAAAAATGAGACTCAGAAATCCTTTTATTTACCATCACTACTGAACATTAGATGGCCGCTTCTCGAAATCAGGTTGTGGTTTTCTTTGTGGAGTACAAGAGTACTATCTTTCTCCTTTCTTTCTTCCCCTGATTACCCTTCCCTTATGTAGGATTTACAACCCCTTGGACTTACAAACCAGTGCCTAGGGTCAGAGGCCTGTCGGGGAGCAGAGGAATCACTGTACCGGGCAGAGTAAAGACTTGGAAGCAGGTGGTTAGCCAAACACCAGGTATGATAGTGAGGAAGAGGATGATACGAAATGCAGGTGAAATTGATGATTGGAAAGGTGATAATGGAGCAATTGATGGAATGAGTGGCGGGGAAAACCGGAGAAAACCCGCCCAGACGCCGCTTCGTCCACCACGAATGAAAAATGGTAGCTTTATGAAAAAATATACTACTTTTGTTGAGGCTCTAGAGATACTAAAACAGCCAATTTACGCATTAATTTCATGTTGTGGATTAATAATCAGCTCATTTCATACTTACTGTAGCTTATTCCTTGTTTGTTAATATTATATGCAATTCAGTCCCTTAAAAGTATACATTTGCGCGCATGCTCGCAAGATACCTTAACACGCCGAGTGTGTATCAAATGTGTATTTCAAACAAATGATGCCAGCCACAACCTCTTATAGGTACCTCAAAATATAGAGCGTCTTTGGGCAATTCTCAAACCTTATATAAAATGTTGAAGATATCTGCCCTGCTGCCTCAACTCGTCGTTCCGTGTAAATGGTCCCTGAGGGCATCGGTTTGCTAGTACCCTTAATTACCTATGAAATGTGCTTCAGATCGTCCAATGAACGAATGACTTGCGGCGTAAACTCTCTTTTTTAAACAAACTCATATGAAAAAGCCTGTGTTATGGAATCAGGAAATCTGTGTGGTCACTGTTACTTGGAGATCATACGGTTGTAAAGAAACTTTCATTTAACACTATTAATTGCCTTGATGTAAGCCATGTACAGTCATGTTGAAAATATCTATGACCATCTACACATTATCCAATTGCTCAAAAAACTCCATGAAAATCTGTCAGTGCTCTGCAGTGTCCACAATGTGGTCAAAAAAGAAGGAAAAAAATGGTCCCATTATTCTCTACTCGAATATTGCGCATCAATCTTCGGCTTTAACAGGATGAATAAGTGCTTCATGAAAGGCATGTGAATTTTGTACGGCCCTATAGCGTCAGCCCTTCGTGTTTGCATAGCCGTTTAAATTGAACCATGCTCCAACTATGTGATGGACAATATCCCTTGATTTTGCACAATCAAAACCTAAAACCAACAACAATACTGCATTCTTTTATCCTTATGCGGAGGAGTTAAAATAATTAGACTCTAAGAAAACTTTTTGGTATTAATTCCTCGAGGTCAAATCTCTAAAACAGATGTTTTTAGTGTGATAAAAGGATAATATAATTTTCAACTAATCCAAATTAGATATATGCCTTTGTGAGATTGTGGAACAAAATACGGCCAACTTTTCATTTTGTACCTACTACTAGACAGAAGGAAATATGTTTTCTTTTTTCAGTGAAGTAAGTTTTCTAAAATTGGATTTTATTTAACCGTTTTCAGTGGTTCTTCTTCTCTGTGTTATCTGTGAATATTCGAGATATCTGGAAATTAAATTGTGGATACTTGTGTACGATGGAACTTTTCCTGTATTTAGAATTTTGAGATCATGGCTTGGAAAACTGGTCTTTCATCATGAAAAATTCCTAACAGAATGTTGTTTATGGAAGGATAAAAATACTCACAGTGACAAAGAGCTGATAGGCTTCACATAAGTTTTTTTTTTTTATTTGATATTAGCCATTTTTAAATTCACTTCAATCTCAGAACTTACGTTCGTTTTACCGTGAAAATGTACTCGAGTCTAATAATGTTCACACTTCTATATGTTCCTGCAACTAATGGATAGCTTTTCTGTATGTTTTTAGATGAGTACATTTTGCAGATCTCTGACACTTTGAGTTGTACCCGATCTGCTGCGACAGACGTCTTAATGCTTTGTGGTGTGGCCGCCCCAATCTTGCTCATACGTCCACAACAACTCTAGATGAAATACGTTTGCATCTTCCATTCACTAGAGATCCAGTTGTTTCCAGCTTGTTTACAAGTGCGGGTATTGGATTTCTTTCGCAAAATTGCAAACACCACATTATACCCTTCGAGTAGATGTGGTTGATTTCGTAATGCAGTTTTGGTTCAGGAGGAGAAGCCATTGATTTAATGTGTGCTGCATTTTCACACCGGTTAGAATAAAATAATAAAAACAGCTGCCAATCATAAAAGCCAGCCATAAGAAATAAAGGATACACATCTATGTATCCAGTGCGAATATAAACCACAATATATCCCGCTTAATCCCATTAAACTCGGGACTGGATTAATTTCCAGCTAAACAAACACGTACGTAAAGACGTAAATACGTAAAGACGTACATAAAGACGTAAATACGTAAAGATGTAAAGACGTAAATACGTACCTAAATGCGTAAATACGTACATTAAATTACTTACATACATACATAAATACATACACACAGACAAACACATACACATTTCTAGCCATCTTAGGAATTAATAATACTATATACTATTTATACCTGACGTGCAGAAGAGGACTCAAATATGTATTATTTTGTCATGGAGCATGTTTTTAAATAAATAATAATAAAAATATAAAATAAAATACACTCCTATACCCATTCTACCTGGAAAAGCGTCAGGCGTATTGACCTTGGTTGTCAGAGTGCTCACATAGCTTGTTATCTGTTTACTATAACAGCCAAATAATAGTAACCTGGTGTACAGTCAGTAATGCAACACGAATGGATGATCTCTCGCGCCTGCCGATGGCTGTCCTGAAGCTATGTTTGCATCTGAACAGAGTATACATACACTGTCTCGCCGTGTTGTGCGATAAGCTCGTGTAAACCACTCGGCAGTTTCACAGTCTTTCCGATACGCATCATGAGTAATTTGTCACCTAGTACAGTCCTCCAGAAGGTCGTGGCACTCCCCCACTCCTGAAGCACAGTTGCGCAATAGAAGAGACGTGCCCACTTGCATAATAGGAGAATTAGTATTAGTATATCACTTGCTTTGAGTGTGGTAACTACAAAATATGCTTTTTACATTACGTAAACATACACTACTTGAGTATGTGACTGCCTGAGTTCTGACATCACTCGCTTGTTGCCCACCACTCAGTCACTTCTCCTAATTTCTCCTCTCTTGCGCATATTGAGTTCAGGACGTTCTGGATAAACTGTGCACACAAATATAAATAAATTATTCAATATATATAGGTGAATAAATAACTGAACAACTAAATAAACAGATATACCAAATAAATAAATGCAGAAAAAAGAAAGAAATGTGTCAATTGTAGATAAATCGCTACTTCACTGGTCAAAACTTACCACATCTCTATTTATATTTGAGCTGCTACTAGTTGTGCTATGTACATTATGATTGGACGAACGCTCTAGTTTTTATCACGGTAGCAATTTTTTTTTTTGCGCAGAACTACACAAAAATTATCTGTTATTATTGTGTTACATTCGTTTGTAGAAATTTACACTTAACGCATTCGGGGGGTGCATAGGGCAGGGTGGACTATCAGTGGTGTCAAGAGTACATTCTGACAGTCATTGTCACATACAGTAAATTTTTCTCTGGTTTTAATGCCCCTTTGAAAAGCAAACACTCTGATTCATTCGTAGAGCGGATGTAATAAAACAAAGCTGTCACTCTTTGTTCCTCTGACTTATCCGTATTCATGGCGTGTATTTATCAAGTTTGTTTGATTTATTGTAATTCTTTTTGTAGATTTCATATCAACAGAATTGTCCGCACATATTTCAGCCCTGTGAGGGATGTGTTTCACGTGCTATCTGATGGGATTATTTTTGTCAGTTACTTTCGCTTTTCAAAATATTTCCTTCAAAACTGGGTGCATATTAGTGACCCATGATATACCAATAAATCTGTCACTCCACTCTTTCGATGTTTGTAGGAAGCAAGTGCGAGACAATTCCTTAGCCAACGCAGTCGTGCTCATATGTATTTGCCCCTGGAGATAGGCACGTACAACTATTACATTCATGATGTGCTAATATATTTAAAAACGTGCCCAGTATTTGAAAGTTATGTTCACGTAGATTAAGTCACTCTTGTTTTAGGTATTAATACGCATTATTGCATTGTCTCTGTAGTACAACCACTTCCACAGCGTTTTTATTTTGCGGTCATTGGTGAACACCCACGTCCTGAAAGTGTTATCAATTTGTGGCCTAGCCGAATGACGAAGAAGAATGACAGAAAAAGGAGGCGAAAAGGAATGTAGAAGTAATAGAAGGGAGATACTGTTATAATGTTTTATTCCCCTTCATTAGAGTATAAAAGTTATGTACAAATGTATAGTGAGGAAGAGGTATAGATGTTCACCTTAAGAGTGACAATAGAAGCGGTCAAAGCTAACGGAAGAAGTAAACTATCTTTGATCAACATCCATCATTTACACGATGGGAAATAAAATATACAGCACGTGAGGTAGGGGGTTTAATATCAATACAAGAGAAAAACGCAAGAAAAGTAGACGAAAGCGAAGATTATTTTGGCCAATCGCTTTAAAATAAACACCATCTGAAATTTGTATCCTTCTTTGACCACACATGTTTGTTGTGAAATGTACGATGATGCATTTTACAACACAGGCAAATCTAAATCAGTGTAGTTTTCACGTGATGATGTATCACACAGGAGAAAAAAAATTTCTATGCGCAATACAAAATCGTTTTCTCTTAAATATGAAGTCTCTCTCTCTCTCTCTCTCTCTCTCTCTCTCTCTCTGTGTAATATATTCCATTTATCACGTCTCAGTTGAATAGAGGGCCAAATATGTGGAGAGATTTTCCTAGTAAATTTCGTTTCAGAAATTAAAGCTGAACCTCTTGCACCACAACATAGTTTCTGGGAGATTAAATTAATTTTAACTGTGGGGAATTTAATATCTGACTTCTTTACACGACCCTTCTTAATGTATCGTCACGTCGTTGAACATATTAACGAAGCTGCTGTTATAAACTGCCTTTATTTACCTAAAAGCGGCCTGCGTGAAAATGGCAAAGTTGTGTGATATGATAGTGGGGGCAACCGCTTTGTGGTGCTGTCAGATAATATACATTACAAAAGTTAGGATTGTACTGAACACTAAATTGCAAATAGTGCAAAACTAGTGGAGATTATAAACAAGATAAAATTATAAATCAATCAGTTTCCTTTGAGCTATTCATAACTTTAATCGTGATTTGATATTCAGAGGAATTACAGGATAAAATTCCAAAATAATTGTTTTGTAGGTAGATTGCAATATTCTCAGTGAAAGAACTGCAATATTTCAGTTATTATTACATTTGGAATCATCCCGTAATTTATGGTAATCCGGACTCCTCTCAGCCTGTAGATGCCAAACCTAAATTGAAGAACCACTTGCTTTATTGCAGCACTAAGATGACCATTCATCACGAGGCTTCTCCTCCTTTCCTTTAGCTATCCCATAGCCGTGTATTTTTCCATATTGTATTTCTCCTGCCATAAATGTCCAATATTTTAGACATTACACTGTGTAAATCAACTTACTAGAAGCCTCTCTCATGCTGTGCTTTTATTCCATTTTAAATCATAGCAACGATGAAATACTTCCCTTTATAGGTAGCTGACTTTAAGAGCGGCAGAGTGGATTTAATTGGAGCCAACTTACAGCACCAAGCAAGCATATTTGTGTACAATTTTCTATCAGAGTTAGTGTCTAAATATATCAGTTCATTAGCAATTAATGGGTGCGGACTATGGTTCAGCTTCACGATTGTGTGACAAAAAGTACCACAAAGCAAACGTGTGTTTGATAGAATTCATTTAATATAAATAAGAAATCAGAAATTGCTGTCTGCTTATGAAACGTACACTTTTTGTTGCCTAAGCCTGAAAGACACATTTTTTAAACAATTAAAAAGCTATTATCACAAGGAAGAGGATATCGCAGCCTCTAGCTCTAGATGAGTAGTCACTATTTAATAAAAGCATTCGAACACAATCAAAGTAAGATGTAAAAATACAATACAATTACTCACAGGACTATGGCTTACAGTCACGCCTCTATATCCACCCATTATTTGCTTTAAGCACCGTGATAGTGAACACAAATTATTAACAGCGTACCTTTGTTGAGGCAGAGTGTTCCATATCTATGCTATGGAAAAGTGGTTATTGTATTAATAGAAGTAAACTGGTTACTTTAATTCTGGGCGTCTTTGCTGACCGAGTTAACATACCCTGTTTCGGTTGAGATGGGTGTGTTTGATGACACAGCTAACATACCCTGTTTCTGTTGATATGGGTGTGTTTGATGACACAGCTAATGTACCCTGTTTCTGTTGACATGGGTGTGTTTGATGACACAGCTAGCATACCTTGATTCTGTGGGGATGGGTGCGTTTGGTGACGGACGTAACATACCCTGTTTCTGTTGACATGGGTGTTTGATGACACAACTAGCATACCTTGATTCTGTGGAGATGGATGCGTCTGGTGACGGACCTAACATACCGCTTCTGTTGAGATGGGTATGTGTGATGACAGATCTAACTGAACCTGTTTCCGTTGAGATGAGTATACTTAGTGACACAGCTGAAAAAAACTTGTTTCTGACGAGATAAGTTGCTTGTGACAGAGCTAACATATCGTTTTCTAGTGAGATGAGGTTGTTAAATGGTAGGTAACATAGCCTATTCCTGGTGAGATTGGATTGTTAGGGAATATAGCTGACCTCTGGATGAGCGACTAGTTCCTTAGAACCCAAGCACTTTTTCTCTTAGATGGTAGGCCCATTTGGTAGGAATATTGCATTACCATAGCCTAAGACTGTCATTCTTGTTTTCACCGAGGATCTGAAGCGTTGCTGAAACAAAGGCTTGAGCAACGGTAGTATGAAATAATGAAGTGTATAACTTTTCATTAAGTTGTCTGACTGACTACGACACTATACCCTTTTTGTTCTATAGATATCCACCATATAGTTAAATGTAAGTTGTATGCAACATTTTCCAAAAACTGAAAATACTAGATGCATTTTGGGGGGAAAAGCAAAGGAACTAAGTATTAAGGCATGCTCCGGTATATGTGATAATAATTTGTGGCAAAGAGATATCCTTTAGCAACAAGGGAGCTAATAAAATATATTGCTATATTTTGGAAACAACAGCTGGCAGAGATGTGTTGTTCTCAACGCCCCAAACTTATTTCGTAAAACGAACACTTCCTTAATAATCCTGTGTCGGTTAGTGCAGATGAATACTTCCCTTTCCTACTGTCTCCAGCTTTACCGATAACGATCATGTTTTAACAGGTTCAATTGAGGTAATTTCCGCCATTGCTTGACTTGGCATTGCTACAATATTTTGGTGCAGTCAGCAGTGCGATTGCTGTGCATGTTTCTATCATTTGCGTATTTGCACTTCAAAGGCCTAATGCCTATCCAGTCAGCTATGGAATATGAACGATGAATGAAATGGAATTAAACATAACGCCACGCCTCGTCTTTATGTGCTGTGCTTCAAAGCTAAGTTGTGCCCATATTAACGCTGATTAATTAATTTTCCCATCGGTCGCTAGAAAACTGATGTGTTAAACCAACATTTTAACATATGAAATGAACAGTCTGTAAATTAAACGATTACTAAAGTTTTTCCTTAGCTGTACATAGGCTTCTGGAAGCTTTAACCTTTCGTTAGGCACGCGCTCTGGTAGAAAACTGTTGGTCGCGTGGGGCCTAGTGGTCCCGCACTCTTTTTTGGTGCTTACGTGCTTGTAATTATTTATTTCATTTTTTCTTCATTCCTATGTTTAGCTTCATTTAGCTTAAATCTACGGGTCTTTTACTATATAGATGAAAGATAAATGTGGCTTGAATACAGCATATATTATAATTTGTATTATACTACATAGAACGACAATAAATGGCGACGTTCAGGTGTACAACTTGTAATTTAAAATGTACTGCCAATAATAGTAATAATAATAGTAATAATAATAATAATAGTAATAATAATAATAATAGTAATAATAATAATAATAATAATAATAATAGTAATAATAATAATAATAGTAATAATAATAATAATAATAATAATAATAATAATAATAATAATAATAATAATAATAATAATAATAATAATAATAATAATAATAATAATAATAATAATAATAATAATAATAATAATAATAATAATAATAATAATCACGATAAACATGATGTTACCTACAACGTATGTTATTATCACATAGGTTGCTTTCATCTTCTTCCTCGTGATCCGTTTCTGAATCTAAAGATCTCGTTTTCAGTTTATCGTCAGATTTAGAATCACCTGATTCACACAAGTTGTCATTCACAGATGAGTCGTCGTCGTCGTCATCATCAGGTAGATGATGCACTTCTTCCAAATCCTTGGGATTTTGTAGATCATACCGTTTACTCCTGTTTGTGAGAAGTAGTAACATACTATTTGCAATGGCAAAACAATACTGCACAACTAACGAGGAAAAACAAATATCAGCAATAGGTAACGAGAGTAAGCGAAGGGTCTGGTTGATCTCTGTGACATGGAATGGTTGATTTGTCATTCCTGGAGGGAAACAAATGAAGGTATAAGGTTGTTGCTGTAGCAAATAATCGAGTACAGTGTAATGTTAGATGTCCTAGTCAGGCCATTAGTAGGGGCGTTCGTTCGCAAACTATAACGTTTAAATTAACCTAACGTCTCTTAGACCTCTAGCGACCAACGGAAGACTAAATGGTATACCTTATGGAACTATTCCCTACTTTCCCACTGAAATAAATATAGCGATAATCAGTCATATTCGTGCTTAAAGTAAATTTACCTGCTATTGTTTTAAAAAAGTTGCAGGGCATTAAAATAACGTTTATAATGTAACCGAAATGCGCTTATTCATTATTCCAGGGAAAACGCAAATTTCCTATCTTACCGTCTCGTTAACATTCCTTGGTTATAGCCAAATACATTCATGTAGTTTACTAGTGGCATACAGGTTAAACAATATACATATTCAGTTTAGGGAATAGTAATCAGTGTAATATGCCCGTGAGTGTTCATGGGCGTGTACATTGGGACGAGATAAGCAGCAACACATTTGCATTCTACGAAACATCACCTGGAATTTTAATACTAAACGGGCAGTAAAATTAACTAGAATTGGTTCCCCACTTACAGTGTGACAACTAAAGACCGCCTTTAAGAATGCCGTGGATTAAAAATTATGTAATACGCGTTGAGTTAAAAAAATATTTATTCCTAAGTATCCCCGAACCCTCACCAAATTTCTTAATTTCTATCACCGGTTTTCCATGCAATATTCAGCATCATAATTCATAAACACCTATAACCAAAGAGCTTTATAAGGGATTGCAACAGGGACAGGTATAATGTCCCTAGTAGTTAACAGGGTGAGTATATGTAGACGAGCAGACAACAGGATTTCACGAAACAGAAAAGAAAAAGCAAAATCATCAACCAGTACGAATTTTATCTTGCCTAAATATGCAAAGTATGCAACTTGTAAAAACATTAATCTTTGGAAGAAGATAGAAACAAACTTCTTTCATACTTCATAGTCGAAGTACATTAATATAAATATTAATCGTACACCATCACAGTACTGCAATTATATGGTGGTTTTATGCAGTTATTTATAAAATAAAACAAACTAGTAATTATTATTAAAATATTAGGTAGATAGTTTAAAGGCGAATCTCCTACTCCACAAATGTAACAAAGATGTGGTTGCTATAATTCCAGTTTTTTGATGCCGTACTCATTGCGTCTTTTTCATTTGCCGATAAAACCGCTAAATTGGTCGAATGTTGATAACGCTTCTATTGCTTCTGTGAATGCATGCCGGGACAAAATATGGAACTTTTCACGCATTACGAGACAATTACACATACCTAATGTTTACATGATGTACACTTTGTCGTGTTTCCCGTAACCAAGCTCAAGATATTCTTTATTAGTGAACATCCTTGATGGGGTATAGGGTATACAACGAAAGGGGACCTCACGCACTGAAGTCTATAAATGATCTATTGCTGCTACAACCGCCCAGGATGAACTGAAGGAAGAGCTTCTGGTTCGACGATCTGTCCTACTACCGCAGCTACCTGAAGAAAGCAATAAATGGTCCACTAACTAGGTAGCCCTCTAATATCCATAGAGGGTAGCGCCATCTGTCCACCACCGCCACGAAACCTAGAAGAGCACACGCGAAACACGAAAAGGAAGCAGAATGAAAGGGAAGTGAGTATAAGGAAATCTTGGTACATGAGAAATCACCCCAACATTCGCCTACCGACCAGGGAGACCATGAATCACACAAGGTCAGAGTGGGCGGTCGATGAGAAACGAACTGGTATCTATTGAATGTAAGCCTCAAACGTTTATTGTGTTGTCATCTCTTTCGGTACCGAGCCCTAACATCTCATCATTGCGGCTTTAAACTGTGGACAAAAATTCTCTGCTACAAAGCAAAGTTAGAGGGGTCATAACGGTAAGACAGTTCAGTAGTATTAATCTCAGGAGAGATCGTAAAGCTTGAATTATGGTTTAGGGGAAGCACTAATCAGATGAAGCGATATGCTCCTGTGGCTCGGCAGATTTATTAGATCGCCTGCTGGAAATAAACGGGATAAGTATTTTCAGCGGAGAAAGGATGATGGTAATCTACTTGTGAATGGGTATGCTACATTTACACAGCATTGTAGAGTGCTTGCTCTTAGCCAATAGTCCTTATGTCCATAAAATGAAGCCATCTAGTTCATTCATGCAAGTTGTTGCCCCGTCACTCACAGAACTATGCTTATTTCTCTATCTACTTCATTTTAATAGACATACGCGTTTTCAGAAATTACCTCATTACTAATTTTCTTGTAGGCGCAAGGGAATATGGGAATAAGGTAGGCTTTAAGCGACATAGAAGTGTTTTAAGAACAGGTTGGCATGTGATGCTTTTGAAATTCCGTTCTCACTGCAAGACCAAGAGATAAAAAGCTAATTAGATAATTCTATTTGAGAAAAGTATAAGTATTGTCAAATTCAAACAAATAATTAAGAATATCTTAGAAGTGGTTCACTCAAAAGAAAAAAGAAGTATTTGACAAAGTGTGTGTTTTAACGGGATATACATTCTTCATTTAATAAACTTTTGTTTCTCTTACTGTTCACCATTTATGCAAAAATCATACAGCATGAAGAGGTCTCCTGAGAACATGTCAAGGAACTTCAAGCTATGTGCTAAAACTGCCATGGAATCACCTGTGTCCGTCACTGGATACTGATTGGTTGGGAGTCTACACGCCATTGTCCTGATTCAAGCCCGACTGAAGGAGGAGGAGGTGGGGAATAGCAGCTAATTACGTAAACGTCTCCAAAGAAACAAGGTTGGACATCGCTGTGTTACACTAAAATCCCAATCAAATGCGTGGCTAGTCAAAGAATAGACTAAAAGAGAAGCTAGTGAAGCATAGCTTGGTGGAGAGGGAACAAAACCGTTATGTGCTCTGTTACTACATACCTAGCATCCATTTAATATGAAACACTAAGCACTCGGGAAACCTCTCCGGGTGTCAGTTTGAATGTGAGGGTGGAAAAGGGATGGAGCTTGGCACGTATGAAAAGGTTGATATATAGGTATCATGCTCCTGCTTCTGTATCACAAATAACTCTCTCGGAATAAATTGCCCTCTTTTTTATCCTCAGGTGACCTACTTAGAGAAGTTACTTCAAAATGAAATTTACGATGTTTCCTTCATATCTCGATATTGCAGAGTTAGTTGAAAACGCACCGCACAAAATGAAGTACCATGCAGCTTAAACGCACAAGAATTCCGGTCTGCAAATTAGGTTCTAGTGAGGTAATAAGATTTTATTCTTTTCCTCGCTTTCCCAAAACCTTTGTATGTAATGAATGAGCTGTAGCTAGTAACCCGCGAATGTTCTGCGTTTTCTCCGTGTATGTGGCACAAATGAGTCCTTGAAAAATATTCAAGCAATTTCAAGTGACAATGTATATATTTTTACATGCATTGGATTGCACAGAAGCGGTTCGCGTTGTCATGCTTAGAAGCTTAAAATTTAAACGCTTCAGAGGAATTTGTGAACCACTATTATACATAATGATTAACCACCTAAATAGCATTAGATGGTCAATTTTGCAAATTTTTATTATAGATTCAAGAACCGATTATGAAGATTATAAAACCAACTATCTCCTCTGGTCAGCCATGCTGCAATATTATGGAGTAGTGTCTTCGATTTTTGTGTTCTGTGGCCCAAAATGAGAGTAAAAGCTGCAGACAACACACAACTATTTAATTTGCTTCATTTCCTGATAAAATTGCTATTTTGCGTGGGAAGATACAATTAACTGTAAGTATTATACTGTGACGAGGGCCGCCAACCGCAAATGAACAGAAGCTCGGTGTTAGCTACCTCACACTACTGCTTGCAAATACGCGGTCCAACGATAATTGAGAGGGCAGAACAAACCGATGTCAGACAGTTCTAGAAGCTGCTCACATGCCGGGTTTGTTTAAGAGAAGTTTCAAGAGAAGCTGTATTCCCTAGAGAATTCGCCTGGACTAATAAAAGCGAGACAGCACGGACAAAGTGGCAGACTAAGTGTTGAGCAAGACAGTTGTTGGGAGTTTTAAGTGAAGTAGTTTTAGCGAGTGTGAGTATATCGTTCAAGGCAGCTGTTTGTGAGACAGAGAGAGAGAGTAGGAAGGCAGTAAATTGTGTATTAAGGTAATGAGAAGACAGAACAGCTGTGAGTTGCAAGGTCACGATGAGTTGTAGCTTGTGTTAACGACAAAGCAGACTGTGTTGTTGTCTTTGAGTTTTAGAACAAAAACCAAATTATATTAAAAGCAACTGGACTTGTCAACTGTCAGAATGCGATAATGTAATACAATGCTGACTAACTAAGCCCCTTTTCTGGAAACCGAAAACCAGTTAGAAATTTGTCCAACCTACATAGGTAATGGAAGTACTGGGTTATCCTGCGTATTCATCTAGATTCTTTACCTTATGACTGCGAGTTAAAATCACATTGCTTAGGAACCTCATCGTTCCAGTGGGACGGTGAGAGCAATATTTAGCAATCCTGATAGGAATCACTTCAAGCTCACCGACGAAATATTAATTATAGTGTCGAGGAAGATTTTGAAGAATGCTAGTAACTTGCGTTAAATGTATTTAAAATACTTGTGGCGGAAATAAACGAATAAACTTCAAATTTGTTCGCTGTGCACTCCTCTCTCACCTACAATCTTTGATGAACTCTATCTTGATGTAGGTACTCCAATTTACGTAGTTTAAAATTTGTCAATAAGCTGCGTTTGTGAAGGGAAAAAAAAAAAAAAAAAAAAGGACAAGTGTATGCCATTAGGAAGTAACTCTTCTGTAATTCCCTTTTCGTTTTAATTGTTTGTTTCCTTTTCTTTCATCTGCACATTTTGAGAATACAACTGTGAATTGTTTCAAAGAGTCATAAGAATAGATACCCTCTGCGATAGAAATCATCACGTCAGATTCCTTTGGACTCAAACCGTATAATCATTTAGCAATACCGGTATGAAATGGGAACATTACAGCCAAAAAGGAAAAGAACTATATAAAGTGAAAATTCATCCAGACACCTTATAAACTTGTTTCTTATAATTAGAGCGCGGAGCCGCGTATGGTCACATGTGATACAGGCTAATTGGACACGGAGAAAAAATGACCTAAGCGGTACGGCGCACCCGTCGTATATGCACGCGCATTATCAGAAGCTTGCAGCTATGTACATGCGCGAGTAGCAACAGTAGAACTTCCCTCCACTTATTATGTATTACCCAAAGCGATTACTTATGCAATGTTGAAAAACAAGTCTGGTCCCGCTTGGTAGAGAACAAAGTGACTACATACCCGCTGGCCTGTGGAAGTCAAACCGCATCCTTAACAGCTTATAGCAGGACTAACAGGATACTAACGCACCGTTTGGCCACGCCGTAGCCGAGTGGTTAGACTATTCACTTCTCACTATAGCGGCCCGGGTTCAATCCCAGGCAACCGCATGTGGGATTTGTAGTGGACGAAGCGGCGCTGGGGTGGGTTTCCTCCGAGTTCTCCACTTTCCCCTGTCATCTCATTCCATCGGTGCTCCATCTTCATTTCATGCATCATCAGTGTCACCGTCTGCTGTGCCATATATAATAAAAGTGGGCGTTAAACACTACAAAAAACCCTCACCATTCGGCGTTGAACGTATGAACATTTTGCAACACAAGGAAGTCAACCGGTACGTGATTATAAGGTGAATACTAGTGGGGAAAATGCCTTATTTCTTAGAGTCTCAGGAATAGATAACGCATGAAACTAGCCAGTAGGCGTAGAACTGGGAGTGCTGATGTTCCGAGGGAGAACGACGGAGGGAACTAATTACCCTAGCAGATGTGCGAACGAACTACCCCACATCCACGGTGGAGGGAGTCCAAATCTCATCACGAATCGTCTTCTTACCACCCCAATTTTATTTCGTTTTTTGTAGAGGCAATCCACCACAGAAACGGACTAGTGAATACATCACTTATTGCTCAGTGGTTTAGTCGGTTTTTTCGGTATTATCACAGAAGTTTATTCATCAAGAGATCCCTTTCCACATAAACATTAGCACATTATTATTTTGAAACATGATTCCAGGCAAATTGTAGTTAGTTTCAGCCTTCTTTAGTTCTAACCACCGCCACCGCCACCAGTAGTTGCACTTGGAGGACCCACGTCATAAGGTAGCGATTCTATGCTTACCAGCAAAGATTACTCCGGCCTGGGGGATAGGCCCCTCACGGATCCTTGTGCAGGGTTAAAGCTGAAGTTTCTGACGCTTGGCATTGTAGTGGGGAGTTAATCATCGTTTCGGCACGAAGAAGCATTATCAGAAGTTCCGAGATGACAAACTCTTCATTGAGAAGCTTTACGAAGCGCTCGTAATGCAGCCAAGGGACATCATTACTGATTTAATCTAGGGACAGCCAGATAGATACAATAAAGAATGTGGGGTAATAAAGAGAATATTGAACAAGTTTTAAAACAAGGGAACATTTGCGATCTCTACAGTAATAACAATACAAGTATCGAACTACAGCTATAAAAACTTCCCTATCAATAGATGAGATAAAGGAAAATTAGAAATAAAGATATAACGTTCTTCAGTATGAATGGTTACACTACCTTAGGTCGTTGAGATTAAAATATCAGAAAATAATTACATATAACCTAACAGAAAAAATAAGAATACTAAACGAAACTTGTTGGAACACGTACAAAACAAAACTTCATAGGGCTAATCCTGAATTATTATGATGATATCCAAATCACTGGAGGGATCGTGTACAAGCCTTAAGGGATTCTCACTACCATAAACCTGAGTTGATGTTTTATAGATGTTTGAAAGCGAATGCAGGTTCGGTGCATGAACATTGGATGACATGGCATGCTAAACCATGGAAACAATACAGACTGATTTATCGCTGTCCATATGGTGTCCTCCTCCTTCTGATTAGTGGGTTATGGACGTATTTTCTACTAGCCATGATTGCACATCAACTCCGGTCAAACACAGAGGGCCATCCGGTTCGCGCTAAAGTGATTAACCGGACAGAACCTTGATGAGATATGAAATAAGGCGCCAGCTCATCACCAAATTGGGAACTGTATATACACATGCATATATATTTACATTTATACTGCTAGCCCTTCAATATATTTTAGACAATACACGACTAAGATAATTAAGCAACTTGTTCTCTATTTATGGGATTTGTTGGAGTATAATGGGGATATTATTTAACACGAAATAAATATTTGTATCATTGGATAAACCTTCTTTGTATAGTTTGAAACAAAATTAGTCGTGATATTAGTACGATGTGATTTATACGTATATACCTTACATGCATTAAATGCGTGTGTTCACTAAGAACGTAGTTAAAGTAGAAGTACATAGGTATAACGACACATCTAAACAGTAATAAACCATTTTAAAACGTTATATTTACATGCTTAATTAAATTACGGTACATAAATAGCGCACAGGCTGCAATCGTTATCATGAATGCAATTTAATTATGCACATTTAAAAATGTGTATATAAATATATTGGAGAAACACGTTCCTCTCATTTGCAAACCTGATGTCAGGATAATGCCACCTGGATCGTATGCTAAATACGATCGAAAATTCATACCTCTATCTAGATTGTCAGTTGTTCTGGATATTTATTGCCTTCTCTTTGAATTATGGTAGTGTATACGCTTTATCAGCTTTTGCATTCCGTTTTGGTGTATGTCACCTGGATAAATAATTGTAGTCGATCAGTTCTTATAGTGTTTTGTATGAGTGGTTAAAAATCCTGATTCTAATGGTTATGGAAACACCGGTGAGAACGTATTAAGTGTTGGCAAATATTCTCACGGTATAACTCATCAGCCATCATATTATTACTTTTCTGACCTTGGCATAATCCCGAGTTGTGATGATGCTCTTAAAATTTTATTTCCATTCTGCTTCATTATCAAAATTAATTGCTGCTGCTATACTTCGGTAGTCGTTTGAGTAAGACTTTATTTATTGATACTTCTAATTACACTGGTGTCTTCGACACAATTTTATGGGCCATTTATGTCTTTTACATTACCACCTAAATGGTAACTCATATTCATTTGTATCCAACTCCTACTTGACACTGGAGGCGCCCCACCAGAGGTGCCAAAAGTGACATCGCGGGCCATTCTCCTCATTCTCCCCCTCCACTAGCTTTGGCTTAGCAGTGTGGCCCTGCAGGGTAAAGGTGACTCCTATTGGCGAAGGCGCGACGCATTACCGCATTACTGCACCCCTTTTAGTTTCAGAAAATAAAATCATAGTCTGGCATCAACACGTGCCGTTACAAATTCCAACCATAATCCTCTCAGCATTCTTCCTTGCCCACATATATATTACGCCACCAGCAAAGGGTAACTAGGAAGGGGAAAAAGCAACCACCCTGTTCTCATTCTGTTCTGTTTTCATTCTGACGAAGGCCATGCAGTTTACAATGGCCGAAAGCTCAATGTTTTTAAACCTCACACGGCTGATCACCCGTGAAACTGTAATAAAAAACACCCTGTTCTCCTAAATGACACCACTGTGCTACACACATCGCATCGTCATCTAACTGTGAGAGTAAAATTATCAATGCATGCACACGTTTTGGAAAAAAAGCTTTTTGCTCCAATCTAATGATTGGCAGAATTAAAAATTATGAAAGTAATTTTTATACTTGTCAAATTTATCATTAGGCATGTTTCCACGACAGCACAAATGTTAAAACGCCAAAGAGAGTAGCGTATATTGCGCCTGGAACACCGCTACTGGATATTTTATAGAAAACGGTGTATAAACTCCATACTCAAATAGAACAAGGAGAGGGGATATAATGATACTGGATAATCTAGTTCGGAAGAAGACAGCTTCATGCGGTGTGATGCAATGGAACGAAGAGCAAGCCTATCAGTTCGTGGGGTGTCAGGCGAGAGACGTGTAACACCATGTTGCCTAGATAAACGGTGCTAGGAATTGCGAACTGGAAGGTTCAGTCAGGTATAGTGCTCTCGATGACAATAACTTGGCCAGTACAAATAAAACGGAGCAGCCAGTCTGGTTCTTTCATGCAAGTAGCTAAGTCCAAATCGGGAAGTGCATCGTTAGATCACAATCCAACGTGCAGTCCCAAAACCAGATACATGGACACGAAACAGATTATCTAGTAAATAAATTTACATTATGTTTTTTATCCTTTATGATTCATATTTAAGATTGCCCTTTTCTACAGATTTGTTAGCAGGCTGTAACTTTATGACAACCCTAAAATTGCACAACTATCTAACTAATGGATTTTCTCTCTCCTATATAACGAGAGAAATGATTGAAAACAATCGCCCCAAAGCTCTTGTAAAGAATCAAAATATTCTAGGAGCGATAACTGCTAATAGCAGAGTCCTGAAACATTGTGAATGAGACAGATTCAATCAGGATCAGCTGTCGAAATACCCATAAAAGAGCTCGCAAATACTATGCCACTGTATCTCTCGAAATAGCATGGAAGATCTATGAAATGTAGGAAAGGTCAAAAGAGATTACTGCTGAAGACACGTTCTTCTTCTTCTTCAAGCCAAAATAAATGTTTATATTGTGACAAAAACAACAGGTCCAATTATTTCTTTCCTGCCACTTTATTTTCTTCCTAATTAAAGCACAAAAGCATAGTTCTGAGTTTTGAGAACACAGTCTACAGATCTTCGTGACCTTGGAACTCACAGCTGTTCTGTCCACGTGTAACCTTGACATACACACATTTTTGTGTATTTAAATTCTATCAAGCTGCTGGTTTGGACGATCACATCTAAAATTTCTTCTCATTGCAACAGCTCCGACGTGACGTCAAATGTCCCAAAATGTCTCACAATGACCTGTACACGCACGCATTGCTAACAGCTGTCTCGTAAAATACTGATCCCATCACATACAACTGCTACAATTCCGTTTGTCTCATTAACTGCTTCAATTCAAGACTGACTAACTGTCCGTACATTCTCACTTTTATAGTTCACTACAAACGCTGGCGAATTCTCTCCAAAAATACACATTTTCTCGAACTTGGCGTAAACAAGCCGGTAGTCAGAAGTTTCGCGAACGTTCTCGAGTCTTTGAGGCTTGCGGCCGTGGCTATCGTCATAGAATATAGTAGTAGTTTATATTCGTTTAATAGCTAGTTTCCGTATTAGCTGGAGCTGTATAAGTTACTGTAGCTGTTTAAACAAGACTATTGCAGAATCCACATGTCAACCAAGGTTCAACAAAGCTACCGCTTCATTTTCTAACTCATGGTCTGAAGAGAAGTTTAAACTAACACTCTTTTTTCTTGGGATATTATTAACGTCCTCCAAAGTAATGTCATATGGGACAATAATGAATTTGATGAAATTGTGCTCAAATGAGCCCTAAATCCATAGAGCCTAAACTTATTCGACATTCGTCTTCTCAAGGTAACGGAAAACCTTGGAATAAAAACTTATCCGGATAACACACCCAAATCGAGATTCGAACTCGGGACCTCTTGATGTGAGTCAGACACTACAGAGGCACACTAAACAAACACATAACTAAGTTACCTCCAATCATTGAATTTACAAATAAAAATTATAAACAGGAGTTGAATTTATGCGCAAGGAAAATTCGCTTTTCTTTTAGTTGCTTGATCATGCAATAAACTTTACAAGAACCCTCATCAGAGATAAGGATGACACATTTTCTGCAACATTTTCCGATATATTTATGGTGTATTCTCTTATCATGTAGCAATAAAGTAACTAAATACTGAAACGGATCCTTAAAACTGCACCAGCAAGCATTTAATCATACTGAGGCATTTAACACAATGACTGTTAATAAAGAAAACGGCCAGTTGATGTTTGCACCGAGATCAACTTTTCATAGTCACATTTTGCACCTTGCAGCATGCAACGCACTGGTGCACACACCGGGCCTAATCCATCCTACTTGTCTTTGGAATGAATTAAGTAAAATTCCTGGTCAAATGCACGATAAGAAAACATGACTCAAATGTTTGTATAACTAGTCAAATTTTGTTAATACGGTTATGAGGGAAAAAGGAAGGACGCTTTATGAGAAGGTAAACAAAATTAAAAATTCGGAAATGGCTATTATAAAAGGAAATATCTATTTGCCACAAATTGTATTTTTCGGTGACTGCTATATTTATGCTGTAGTATACCTTTATACTTCTGTTATAATTTCAAAGAGCTGTTAGAATAAAGCGCACTCCGAAAGCAACACATGACCTGTGAAGAGCAGGCACCTCATACCTTGACCCAAAGCGGATCTTAAGTGATCCCCACACCAGGAGGAACGGGCGAGGTGGAGGAAGCGCAGTAGCCTGAAGACCGCAGGCAGGCCGGCCCAAAGAGACGCGCAGAGCTCCATATGCAATATAAATCTTATTTGTAAAAAATAAAAAATGCATAATAAACTAGCTGGAATGTTTAGAGGTGGTAGCGATATTTTATTCTTGTTTCAGGTTTTGTGTAGTGGGACATTTTATTGAACACCTTCGAAACTCATCCTAAATGTCAAAGTCAATTGTGAAGTTTGATGATCCGCTAGGTTTTTACGTAGCTAGATGTTTCATGTATGTCTGTCTCTCTTATTCTCCTTCCCTCCTACATTCATTGAGAACTCATCAATATGTATCCACTTCGGAGTGTTAAATGTGTGTGTGTGTGTGTGTGTGTGTGTGTGTGTGTGTGTGTGTGTGTGTGTGTGTGTGTGTGTGTACGCGCGCGCGTGTGTATTTCTTCTCTTCGTCTAGCAGTTTTACCACAAACCAACCACAAGGTTTCCTATCTGATGTTTTCTGCATGGTCGTAAATGCGCCGCGACATGAACAGCGCCTGTCATATACATTATCCGTTTTGCTTCACAGCTCAATGTGCGACCTACTGTTCCAGGTAGTGCAAGGTCACTGAACTTACAAAAAGTATTGGAAGTCGGTGCCGGTACACCATTCGTTATCACCACACCGACCCATTTTGCGTCATCTCTTGTGTACCACGCCTACCTAAGGTACCTGAAAACATACTACTCTTAACAACTAAAATTATAAGTCCGTAAATGAAGCAGATATTGATGTAATATTGTTCATTACACTGTACTCAATTACCAATGGAAATATCGGCACTTATATCCCTTACATCCTGTATAATTCCCATAGTGAATCTTTTGTCTCGTTTGCAAAGCTTGTTCTACCTTGGCGGCTTAAGTGATATGGAAAATAAAAATAGATACCCACATTAAACTCGTAGGTATTAGAAAATAGAGATTACAAGATACTTCATCATGCTAACAAAATATCACGTGTAATATTTACTAAAAGAATGGCATTTCGCATAGAAAAAGGTCCCTTTCAACACTAAAGTCAGTGACGCGAGTTACTTTGGAAACTCGTAGAACATGTACGGGGAAATGGACACTTTGGCTTTTCCTTCCGGTAGCGAAGCTGAAAATGCGGAACTTCTTTTAACTGCAAAAACTTCTGCATTTACCGTACGAATAATAATCTTCCGCCGTATTCATTGATTCATGCGTAGATAGATCTCAAGTTTCTAAATGCTTGATGCTTTTCGGAACTCCAACTCTTACTTCTGATGTAGAACTGAACAAACTTTCGAATCACTGAGAGCGTGAACAGATTTGCACACGAACAGGGTAACAGTCAAAGAAAAAGTTTCCATTACCCAGTAATGCATCTTCGTCACTTTATAATTTGACATCTGGTTACACGGTTTCTTAGGAATGAAGTTCCAGCTGTTTGTAGTACTGTGTTATGGGGTGTGTTGCTCTCAACGCTGTGATCGAGTGATGTACTTTATAATAGGTTTTAAAAGGTCTTCCGTTCCAAGAATTCCATATCCACAGTTTCTAAAGAAGCAACTAATTGTACTTGAGATCGATGGCTTATGCTTCGATAAGACTTCTTTAATAGCTTTAATGCTGCACTGGCCTGTGTAAGCTTCTTTCCGGCTCCTGTCTATCTTTTCTCAGGGTTTGGTAAGGAAGGGCTTTAGTCCTGTACTTATGAATCAGTGTGATGGAAACTCCAAACGACGAGTTCAGTATTTATGAACCACTGAAAGAGAAATAAGCACTTAATAGCTGTGAACTTCTATGTCTATCGGTTACCGAGAGATTTGGCGCAACTGTAACGTGGGAGGCTCGCATTCGGGAGGTCCTAATTTGGATTCCTGTCAACCTCACTCTGACCTTAGTTTTCTTGTGGTTTCTTTGCTTAATAGACGTATGCTGGGGCGGTTTCCCATCTACCACTATTTTCTTTCCTTCATTTTCCTTTAAGGGGAGTCAAAATGCCCTATTTCTCCAATGTTAATCGATGGCCCATTATCCACAATACTATTAAGATAATTAGCGAAACTCTGAAAGACATGTTCAATGGTAGTTTTAGAGTTGACTGATGAAGCAAAAACACATTTCCTTCATTAGAACAAATGTTATGATTTTGTAATACAATGCCTAGATTTTAACTGAAATATAACCCGTTTCACATTTAAAAAAGTACCTAAGTAGTATGCCTGATACAGAAAATATTTTTCATTGGAATAAAGCTTATTTAGTTACAAATGTACACTATACCTGTAACTTTCAGAGATAATAGTGCATATATGTAGAAAATGATTAGTTTTCAGAAATTGCAGTTAAACACGATAAGAAAGTCTAAAACCTACATGCAGCTTTATTTTGAATAATAATTGTTCTGCATTTACAATTAACGTACTCCTATGAAACCTATATTAAAGTTAGCGGAAGATCTTACTCAAATGGAAGTAATATCTGAATTTGGAAAAAAAGTAAAAATTCACCATTTCGACTCTCCCTCATTCCGTTTCCTTATTAAGTTCCAGATGTGCTTGTGTGTTTCATGGCGTGTGGCAATGCTGGACAGATAGCGCGGATGCTGCTCCAAGAAGAGAGTACACCCCGTGCTTACTAGAAGGCTCTCTGGGCAGCGCCAGAGTGGGATGGGTTTTCAAGACAGGAACTGGCGATCACAACAGTTCAGGTGGATGGGAGAGACTCCTGTGATAGAAACCTCGATGACTGAGTGTTCAGAGCGGGGAAAAGGGTCATTTAGTTCACTGTTGCACTCCTTCAGGTAAAACCATCTTTATATGTTACTTCACCATGAAACCAGAGCAGGAAGAACTAACACTGATATTCAGGATCCTAACTATGTGCTCTTTGTATTTATTATTTCCCAAAGAGCTCTTCAGTTTATACAAACTGAAAACTATGACCAGTCAGTTTAATATTCGCAAACACTAATTGCAATTACATAATTCAAAATCGTAAAATTAAATGTTTTTCGTCATAATGTTAAAGAAAATAGACTGCGAAACGATATTGAGATATTTTCTGGTAGGTATTTTACTACCAAGAAACATCAAGGCTTTGTGTTTCGAATAGACGCTTTCTGCACAAATGCATTGTGCAAGAAGTTGGCAGTCTGTTAACATATTAATTTGTTCCACATCTAACACGTTGCTTCAATAAACACTGTTTGTTTGTACAGCAAGGGTTTGCATTTGCTACAGCCGCTTCCGATCTAATGCTTCCTCTGTTTTAGGTTTTCTCTTGTAGCTTCATAATTCGCAAACGTAAATCCTTTTATAAGACTGGCTCGGTACGCTAGTTGCAAGAGTTATTGTTATAGGAATTCTCAAAACTCCCTCACCACAACACAGTTCACAAGAGGGTGCTGGGGATAAAATAAACAAACTTTAGTTTTATTGTGTTCTGCCAAGAATGTCTCTTTCAATGGGACGCGAGTCCACTGCTTCCAATTAGGGAAGTACTAATTAAACCTCTATGAGACCAGAGAGTACTTTTCTGACTTCGTCACGTGGTTTCCTAAGAAAAATAAATGAAAGACAGGTTTCAAGACCAAGCAAAGAGTCTAGAAGAAACTTCTTTCGAGTTGTGTGCGTCATTGCGATGCGAAATTTTGCCCAAGTAGCAAATAAAGGAAAACTACGTTAGAAATACTGTACCAGTTGCTGGAGTAGAAACCAGTTGTGGCTGCTAGCGATAAAAGTTTTACAAGTTTTTGAGCTCGATTTCGACTCTTAAGGAAGAAAGCCAGTTGGTTACGGTATGTGTAAACGAGCCACCAGTATGAAAGTAATGCGAAAAAACAATGATCCTTGAAAAGAATACCTGTAACTGTCACAAAGTGACTCGAGAATTTATCTAGAGAACTTGACTATCACGAGTTGCATTTATTAAGACTATTCCATGAGTTAAATATGATATGGCCTATGAAATGTTATTGGAATGTTGTATTGCTGTTACTAACCCCTTAAAAGAAGTCTACAGCTTGAACATAATCATCAGCGTCCATTAGTACGGCCTACAAAATGCTCATACTGATGCTCCAAGTTTTTTAGGTTTTAGCAATGTCAGAAGTTGGAGTATCCGCTGTTAATTTATTATCTCGTTCGATACAAAATTTGTCAAACTGATTCCAAACATACTTCCTGTAAGGATTTCCTCTTCAAATTATTTCAGATTAAATGCTTCACCGACGTGAGATTCAGCCATTTTTGACATTTGAATAGCGACTTTGTTGCGTTAGCTTACGTATGCTGTTGTGCAACCGTATGCCAGTGCAGCTAGGTTCTCTAACCTGATCATAACCTATAAAAAGCCGAGGAAGTGATAATTAAAATTCAGAGGAGGCGATAATGAAATGTAATACATCTTTTGGCGAATGAAGGCTGCCATTGGTTGAAATGTGAAATTGTTATGCACATGATTGGACGATTTCAACCAAGTGACGTATGAATGGAATAATCTTTGAATATTTTGCGCGTATTTTGGCATGGCTGAAATGAAGGCGCGGCAATCTTTGCAGTGAGGAACCGACCACAATGACCCACAGAGGCATGCATGAACGATACTGACCGGTAGGTTCTTAAAATTGTGGTATCTTTGTATACAGTCTCCCCTGTAAATGCCGTCATAACACAAGAAGTGTTACTCCCAGGTTTTGTGGAGTGCGTCTGTTTAACTGAGGACTCTGTAAACAGCACTACCCGTGCAGTGGCGGCCTCTAAGATTTGTAACACAGGTTGGCATTTATGCCATCATGCAGGTAAAAGTCTGAGTTTATTTACTTTACGCAGTGGTGGTGTAAGAAAGGCAAATAGACAACAAGAGAACTAAAAGAAAAAATCTGATCTGTTGCTCTCACACGACTTTCTCTACTCTTGTACTAACCATTCTTACAAACTCCTATATCTTATTCGTGTTAGTTGAGATAAACATTTGCTGAAATTACCTTGTTGCTTGTTTCCTTATAGCTGCAAGAGGAATACGAGAATACAGTAGGCTTTGAGCGATAGTTCAATCTTTTGAAGCTTTGAGATTCCGTTCTCTTTGCACGGCTAAGATATAAAATAAAATGAATAACTATCTCCCTTTCGGCGAAAACTTAGGTATTCCAAAACTCACAAATAACAAGGAATACCTCCGAAATGGTTCACTCTATAACAAAATTTATTTGGACATGAATTGTGTTTTAGCAACATCTACATTTCTGTATAGTAAGGTTTGCGCTATCTCTTACTTTTAACTAGTTATGCAAAAGTCCCCCAGAGTAAACAGGACTACATGGGCTATAGTCAGAAAATTCAAAATATACATTTCATTCCTCATAAAATATATTAAACATTTGGCATTTTAATCAAAATCTGCAGAGCCGTTTTCAGAAAATCAAAATTTTCCAAAAATTTTCCATGTAAAGAGCAGTTTAGGGTGGAGGAATTTTCTTCAAAATCCTCGTGTCGCATACTTGAAAGATATTAAACGTAAATACCAATTTTGGTTTTAACTGATTTTTCGTTTCTGAATTACGCTGTCCACAGACTACAGACACAAAATCACACACAGACACACAGACACACACACACACACAGACACACACACACACACACACACACACACACACACACACACACACACACACACACACACACTCTCGCGGTTGCTACCACTTCCTACTCCCTTTCCGCTATGATAACAGGAATGCTGCTTCTCAGGTGTCTTCTGTGTCGCAGCTCCTCTGCATGGACCTTAATTTCTGGGTATGCGTGAGTATTTTCACATAAAAGCCAGAACTTTCGTTGAAACACTTTTATTCACAATCAAGTAATGTTTTAGATTTGCCGATTGCTATTAGAATTGTTACGTCGTTACTGCGTCTTTATTAAGACCGAAGATTCTTTACTGTGAAATGTAATGTGTCCTCACACTCGAGGGTCCGGAAGGCAAGTCTCTGTGACTGACCGCTGCTTGCATGTTCATCAGCCACTAATAGTTAATCTTGTGTTCCAAGCAATCTTAAAGTATTATACTGTTGACTGTGAATGTAAAGAATCATATAAATAAATTTAAAGAATAATCCATAATAACATATATTTTAAGGTTTGCAGTTACAGAACACAGGAGAATAATTTAGGCGTGGTTTCCACTTGCAACACATTTATGAAACCTTAATCACTGTGCTGAAGATAACGGTAAAAAAGGAATGAAATTGAGTTTCATAGTTACACCACCGAAATAATCATCTTATACACGAGATTAATATCGCATTCAAAGATATCCAGCAGATGGAATGCCTACAATACAGTCTTGCCATATGTTCAGGTTTCAACAATGTAAATGTAAAATGCCATAGGATGCCACTGCACAAACAGCTGCTACACACAAGATTTCACAGGGAACAGACACGTCAACATAGCGCATGGGTTGTAGACACTGTTGTTGTGACGGCATTGACGGCGGCGAGTGTACAAGTAAACAATACTGCTTGCAAGAAAAGAACTCGACTGCTTGTCACACAATTAAAACAGAAACATGCTGGATAATATAGGTGTATGACAAAGAGAGCATATTTTGCGTTTCAGTGTAGGTGTCCTTTATTTTTCATTGGTTTTCGCAGTCACTGAACCGCATAATCTAACATCACATCTACCCTCGTGTGATTAAAAGGGATGGCCACCGTGTCGATTGATCTATTCACAATTTGCAGGAGAGAGGAACACTGTGTTCATTGTTCTATAATGAGGGTCCATTTGTTAATTACGCCGCTGAGAGGGAGAACATGCTGGGTTTCACTGCCGTGTTAGGCCCATAAACACGTAAATGCAGGAACTGGACCTTCGTCCGAACCAAACGCTCACTGTCAATATTCCTTAATATATGTGCTTTATGCAACATCTTCATAGACTTATGTTCAGGAATCTTGGCTCTTAGGTCACTCCTTGGATCCCGCGTTATACAAATTCCATCTTAAGAATATTCATTCTGTTTGAAGTATTTGCAGCGATTTCCCTTTGAATTGTTTACATAACTTTTTTTATTTCAACAGCAGTTTTGCCTCCGTATTCCTAAGATACGATACTGAACTGGAAATTTGGAAGAATCTTTTTGCTAAAATGCCCTAAGGAAAATCGAGATTCCTAAATGCTTAGTACAGAACCGTATTCACAGCAATTAATAGGGCTATTAGGTGTGCCTCCAATTACGGAGTTTTACCCATTGTAATGCCTGCCACGGCGCGCAGCAGGGAACCATACTAACTGTATGCTGCTGGATCGTATTGTTTCCAAAATCGTATCTAACTCATACATTGTTTTATAGTGCTTCTGGTAGTTCTTAATTAGTATAAAAGAAAACTCATCAAAGAAGAAGTTGTTGGGTTTCTAAAACAGAGTTATCCTGGTGAATTCGATCCACACATGGCAAATGAAAACAACAGTAGTGACGAGGATCATGTAAGTGTACCTAGTGATGTAAATCATACCGGCGTATTTTTGTTGGTGTCAAATATTTCTGGGACTCCCTCCCAACAACATGACAAAATTGCAGGTTACAAAAATTGCTCAAAGTGGCGTTCTGGTGATTATGCATGCTCTCCATGGTATCGTGTAATTTTTGTAAAATTCCTGGAGTTTCGTATTTGATCAAACCCAGTGTGAATACGCTTTCTCAGTGTCAATATCGGGTACAGAGGCGCTTTATAATGAAACTAAATCCACACCATAAACATCTATATTATATATATGTTTGTATAATATATGATTTAAATATTATAGTGATGCAGTGGCTATGGCCAAAGCTTATAGGGAGGTGGGCGCCTGGGTATTTGAAAATATAAACAGTTAAACAGAAACGAAAGCTCTCTCATCCAGTGTAAACGCCGGAGGCGCTATCGTCAGATAACTAGAATGTTCTGGCAGTTTCCCTTCTCCTTGCATTGGAAGATACTTGTTAAGTAAGCGAATGCGTTTCTGGTGCGGCATAAAGGTACTGGCTACTCAGTACCACCTCCGAGTGAGATTGCGGCGATTGTTACGGACAGCGCGTGCTGTTGCAGCGGGAGATTAAGCGAGGTATCCTGTGCGGCTAAAAGGTGGGTGAACCATCCAAAGAAGCAGTGTGTTTGCAAAAGAAGTGAAGATTTCAACTAGCTTATCCTGGTGAAGTGAAAGTGACACGTTAGTGAAGTGATAGTTAAAACCGGAAAAAATGCAATATTTATACTATTCTTCCTGTTTAAATTTTCTGCAAAACATGACCTAAGCTTCAACACAATGTTCGACCTCTGAGTCAAAAGTAGCTGCATTTAACCAACATATTTGAATATTTTGAACGAAATTGCTTCTGGCTTTACTTATAAATTTAACAGTTTGTATTAATATGAAGTTATCCAACTGTAAAAAATTATTTTGTTGTTTAACAACGCTGCCAATTGCCAGGATCACATCAGCGTCACCGCTGTGCCAGAATTTTCCCGCAGGTCTTCTTTTACATGCCAGTAAATCTACTGACATGGAGCTGTCGTTTTAAGCACACTTAAAAATCAGCGGTCTGGGCCGGATTTGAACCCGCGACCTTGGGATCAGTGGACCAGCGTCTGACCAACTGAGCCACCCAGATCAACCAAAACTAAATGCTGTAAGGTCTATATGTTTGAGCAAATGAATATGTCTTACAAAGGCAGATTTTCAAAGTGCCAGTGCTCCAATGCAACGGAATTCCCTTAGAATTGCGGCGAATAGGTTTAAATAGTAAGAAAATACCTTGGATATTGCAGAGTTAAAACAGAAAATATGGTACCTAGAAATGTGTTCTCGTGCAACAAATATGTAGCCTATCATTATAGCAATCTGTGACAAAGTAAAGCCTCGCGAACAGTAAGATATTAACAGTGATTGAAAGAAATGCTTATCGATAATAAAACCTGTGCAAATCCGCGATTTAATATGCAAATCACTATTTACAAAATAAAGAGTGACGGAGAGCTCTCTAAATGAAAAATAATACGCTTAGCAAAGGAGGAAAGTGAACGTAGTATGTATCTTAGGTATCAAGTATCTAAGAGAACCTGTCTCAGTCTCAAATATGGGAAATTGCGCACAAGAAAGGACACCTGACAAACCCAGATAATGGGATCATTAAGGGAAGATCTGGCACAGCCTCAAATGTGGTATCTCTCGTAAAATGTAGGGTACTTAGCAATACCAGGTCCATTAATAATCTCACTGAAATTGACTGGGTGACCATGGCTTCTAATATTTAAAAAACTCCCTAGTCTTCGAGCATAAGGACGCTGCCAAAAGTGAAACACGTTTCACTTTAAGTTTTATTAGTAGTTTAACTACTATAAATGTTCCTCACAAATTTCCTTGAACTAACATGTAAAGAGCCCATAGTTGAAAAGGAATATATGTATAAGTCGTACATGAATTTAATGGCACTAATATTTATCTTAAAATGCAAATAAACCGCTTTCGTAGTCCTCTAACTTGAAATACAGACATATTGTATAGTAGTTTGACTTAGTAAAATTTAACTACACGTCAAAAGCTAATAGCATGACATACAACAATAGCGCAGTGTGCAAGTTTAAGGGGAAAGTGGAAAACACGTTCCAACAGCGTAGTGTTAATTACTGAAGTTGGACATGGCTTGTGTAGCACCATGTAGCAAGCTGTTTGCCTCGCAGCGAAGTGGAACACAACGGCGCGGCAATCTAATCAATGTGTAATCAGTAATGAAGGTTACCTGATCCCCGTGTTAGCTGCCTGCGTACCTGATGGGCCATAACTGAGCAACATACATGTGGACTGGGTAGAAATCAACTCACCCTTACCTGCACCGTCACAAATGCAACTGTTACAGCACTGGCTTAACTACGGCAAATTAATTATGTCAATGAAATCAAAACTGATACTTTGGAATAATACATATACAAGTTGTACATCATTAAGTTAAACACCAGGCAAATTAAGTGTCATTAGATTTTCGCGTTAGTGTAACACGTTCGTTACACTGTCATCGAAAATTTGTTTCTGTTACCAAACATCAGGTTTTCAACAAGAAAGCTTTTTTTTAGGTGTGTTTTTATAGTTTCACAAATATACACAAGCTGCTGCAAGCGTAATACTCCATAGATAAGCACGTATTTCAGAGCATGATAATACAATTATAGTATGCACTAACGACTCAACACATGGAAGTGAAATTTGGACAATGATTAAAACAGACAGAAAAGAAATACACGCATTAGACATAAGATTTCTAAGAACAGTAGCAGGGCTTACCCTTTTAGATAAACAACAACTCTACAAATTTGCAAACATTTAAATATACACAACTTCAATGAAAAAAAAAGTCAACGAAAATAAGGAGAAACAAGTAGCAATATTCATCCTCAAAGCGTTTCATTTTCGGGTTGATCCTTTATTTCCATTGAAATAATAAATCTCGACTTTATTTTTGCTTTGAGTTGTTCATTTTAATGTTAATCTAAATCTACATTTGTTTATATGAAGATTTCCAGAAAGGGTCTTGACAAGCCAGTTATAGAAGGAGATAATTTTATTGATATTAAGTTAATTTAGATTTGGAAAATGTTATCACTTATGTTACTTCAGAAGAACTTAAAATTTGCTGTTTAAAGGAGAATTTAATTAACTAGAGTGCATTAAATAAAATACATGAGTCATAGTTAAAGCACGCCGGGGCAAAGCTTCAAGTAGGAGTTAAATAAGATCCTATCAAGAAAGATGTACACTTTTCGTGTAAATTAACATATTTTAATAAGGTACAATAACCTGTAAGGACAGAGAAAAAAGGGTTTTAATAATAAAAACAGAAGAATGTTTCTTCCAATTATTTTTAGTTAACTAGATATGATGAAGGGTCATCTCCTTAACGCGGTGGTAGTGCTGCTTACCAAGCGGGAGACTCGGGTTCGATTTCTGGTACCGGCATGTGGGTTTTCTCGCGTTGGTACATCTGGTCCGAGGTGCACTTAGCCTCGTTACGTTCCTGAGGGTCCAATTGAGGAGTAGCGGCCCCTGGTAGCGAAGACCGCATAACCGGCGGAAGGAAGCGGGGCGCTGACCACGTCCCAGCTCCAGTACTGTACCCCACTCATGACGGTGCAGAGGGAGTACGCAGCGGCTGGGCGGTAGGTCGTGGCCCGGAAAGGGCTGTTGCGGCACCGCGGGTTCTTTTTAATCGAAGTTAGAGATATAGTGTTACATAGTATTACATTTGTATTATTATAAAGTATATTTATCTACAGCTAAGGAGATTCCACTACAAGGTAACAAATGTATTAAGAATTAAAGAAGAACGATTAGCAAAAATCGATATGAAACTACATACTTAGTGGTTACCCCAAGTAGGTAGACGAAAAACAAGATGACAGAGGACGGAACAGGTCGACAGGCCTATACCTTGCGGAAGAAGAATATGATGCACTGAAATATGGAAACGACGCGGGAAATGCCGGACGCTACACATAATCTAACTTAGAGGTAGAGCAATCGCTTAGAGGGGTGCCGTTTGTGAAGGGGTGCGGCACCCGGCTACGGCTCCCTCAGCTTGCTACGTAGCGGTGAAGCTGCGGCTTAATCACGAGTTATAAAAATACTCCATGTGACCACGATCGGCGCGGTGACGTTTTGTAGTGGGCACTGCGGCTGTCTCCTCCTGGTGACCGCAGTTCAGTCAGTTCCATGCTGTGAAGTGTCTGCTTCTGTTAATAGAAGTTCACCACCTATCCTATTTCTAACACTTTCCCATGTGTTGCCTCATTATATTACCCGAGGTTTATTCCCAACTCTGAGACGCTTCAATATTTCGCTGTAAAGAGTCTCAGCAATTGTTTCTTCAGGGGAATACTTCATGAGAAGTACAGACGTAAGTTTATAGAAGAAGTTCGCGAAAAAGAAAATCTAGCAATGAGAACTTATGGAAAACATATATTATAACAAATGTTTAGAAAAAAATTCTGGAACTTTATAAATTTGTAACTGGAATATTAGTGGAATATGGCTCTTATAGCGAGGGGCTGTGATTGGAAAAAAGTGATGTCATTCCGAAGAACCGTGGTTTAAAACTTACTGCTGTGATGTCATCTCGATTTAATTTTTTTTGTTACAGGATCTCATAGTTTATCGGGAGATAGTTATTATCACTATTATTAGCTTCACTAGTGCTGAATAATCATACTCGTTTGTTTAACAATATTTTAACAGATAAGTGCGAGGCATGAATAAAAGAATTAAAGAATAAATTACTCAAGCAGGTCTAAGAAATCAATATCTATTCTAGTTTTCATTATTCATTGTTTCTCCTGGAGGCCTCAACCATTATTCATTCTGTAAAAGGATTATATTTGCTTACAAAATATCAAGTTGCATGTAGAATGAATAATAATACCACTGTTCTATTCTAAGCGGTGATCTATTTTTAGCTTCAATTTTAGTTTTACATTACATAAGTTAAGCCTTCGTTTAACACTCTTCTGCCTGAAAAATGAGGCATACATGCAGAGATTTGCACCAGACCTGAAACACCAACTCGTTTTAAGTGTTTATAATGATGCAAATTGACAGTTGTGCCTCTAGTACAGTCATGTCATTTTGACACTCGGTGTCATTTTCCCTCCAACATCGTATGTTGCGGTAGTCGGACTTTACGACACAGAGGTAACAGAATAGAAACCCCTTTGACGATAGGAAAATCGAAGAATAAAACACGGAATGGATTAGCCTCACGTCCCCAGTGGCAACCCTGCTTGATTTGGCCTACAGCAGGGGAGGACAGGTAGTGTCGGTGTGACGTCCGCTCACACCACTATACATGCTCGCACAGAAGAATAGTTCAGCGCGTGACGTCAGCGCCATGTACTGCTGCCGCGGAGGAAGAACAGATAGTTTGAGGCATGAGGGATACCGCAATATAGGAAAGATAGAAAATATATCCGGTATTAATAATACAACTAACGTTTTGGATATTGTGATATTAATGCTGTCTGTTTTAATTACACAATTGCTCGCAGATTATAAACAATTACATTTCGGCTCTATGGTAAGAAACCATATGTAACAATTCTAGTTCATGTGAAGGACAGTTATGTTATAAAGCAAATAGAACAAGACACTGTCATTTTGTGTGTGAATTAGAAGAGAGCCATGGAGAACAAAATCACGTGAGTATTTTCCGACACTATTTCACTTTACTTCAACTAGTTAATGAATCTTAGGACGTAATATCTGGGAAATTTGTAATCGAAGACTGCAGGTTAGATTGTGATCTGACAAGGTACTTGTGGATTTGGACTTAACTAATTTCATAACAGCACCAGACAGAAATACTGGCTGTTCCGGTTGACTTGTGCTGGCCATGTTATTGTGACTGAGAACGCTGCACCTAACTGAAACCTCCAGTTCCGTACTCACAGCACCGTTTATCTAAGCAACAGAGTATTACACGGCTCCCGCCTCACCTCACATGAACTGATAGGCATGCACTTCGTTCCAATACGTCACACCACTTGAAGCTGTCTCCCTCTGCCCTAGAATATTAATACTATAGTAATACATTTTTATCGTTCAGTGGGGTTTGTTGGCAGCGTATACATTTGCTATACAGCAGAACTTAATAAAATGGATAGAGAGCTAATAAAATCCTGCTATTTCAAATGGAATGGCGCTAATGTCAATGTTCAGGTACGCCACTGTTCTGACGCAAATACATGCGAACGCAGAATTGTGAACCAGTAAAAACTTACCACTACAGTTCCATTTTCATAATTTATGTGTGGTTGGAGATACATTTCGTCCAATACTATTTCCTCTATTCGGTCCTCCAAATACACACGAAATTCCTCCTACAATCGGTAAACCATTACTACTCATTAATAATCACTTGGTTCTGATAACGTTTAGATATATATGGCCCAATGCTACTATGACCACGCAAGATGCATGACCATCGAAAAGCACGTTTATATAAATATGGTCCAATTCCACCAGGGTCACTCACGATGTATAATCATCGAAAAGCACGTTTAGATGAATATGTTCCATAGCTACTATGGACACACAAGATGCATAAACATAAAAAAGCATGTCTCCTGGTTACCAAATGTAATTGTTCGACTATTCGCCGATCATCGGACATTGGAAAGCAAGAAAACTTTCATCTTAATCCCTTAACTACTACGCTACGGTTTAGCCGATAAAGTGATAGTCGCCCGACAGCGAACAAGGTAAACAACACTATTCTATGAGTAATTTGCCGAACAATCAACTCATGAGTAGTCATTAGTCTACAGCATTGTGACAAATGACACTTTCAGTCACTTTATTTCAGTTAAACTGAAACATCGTAAACACAATTTGCAGTTCGTGACCTTGATACTCTCAGTTGTTCTGTCCTCTCGTAGCCTTGACACGTGCTTCAGTGTCTTTCTCTGTCTCACCAACGGTTACGACGATTACGCCGACTAAAACTGCTTCATACAATGAGTACCTTCGACGCCACGATTAAATGTCCAAAACTGTCTCTGAGGTTACACACTCAAACTTCTCTCAACGCTGACTGCACACGCGCGCGCAGGCACGCGCGCGCGCGCACACACACACACACACACACACACATAAAACTAGCTGATAACAGCTGTCCCGTTCGACACTTAACGACTCGCGTCATAAAAACTGGCTTCTCTCACAGACTCGACTCCCTTATACCAGGTGAGTCGGCCGCCCACCGCATGCGCACTTTGTCCAGTTTTGCACTTACTAAAACGTATTGCTCGACGTTCTTAGAGAGACGAATGCGCAAAATTTAGAGGAACAGCGGTTTAAGGGACAGAACTCCTCGCTAAAGTAAACCTCAAAAACATACGACTCGTTTACTGAGAGCGAATTCCGGGTTCCCAGCCGATTTTACAAACTTTGAGTATGCATAGCAACGCAATTCAGTAAGTACCTCAGAGAAAATGGACCTATCATATGAGTACACTAAGAACATCATGTAAAAAGAAAATGGCGGATTCTTGGGCTTAGAGCTAGGTTGGCCGCAAAAAATGCCAGACACGGCTTAGCCACCGTGGATCCGTACAGTAAAACGCACATACTGAATAATGATTTATTTAAATTTTGGCGTAACCTACGTGTTGCAGAACTCAAATAACATGGATAACAGTTTTTGCCATTTACAATGTAATGGTATTAAAACGCCCAGCAAAGGTTTAAACTGTCTTAAAGGGATAAATTACGCTCCAAAAGTCGCGAGGTGGCAATGGATAGCGCCTGGCCTACTGGTTCTACGGTTTGAACTCGGAATGTGCTTTCAGTCAAACCTCCGAATAGCTGAATAGAATTATGATTGTCTATTGTGCGCTAACCCCTGGGACACGGGTTCGCGTCTCAGCATTGTACACGTCTTTTATGCTCATCAAAACTTGGAAATCAAATTCAGAGTAATCTAAGTTTAAAGTCACTGAGGATTTAGGACATAATTTAAAACTTTTTGGTTGCATTTCGTAACAGAATAGGTGTAATGACTTCTACCCCATTGGAATGGCATGATGTAGTGTGGAATTATGAATGACGATTTCCTTCATTCCCCACGTGTATGCTGTCGCACGATATTTTGTGCAATTCCTTCACAATGTATTCGATAGACGAGTACGTTGATATGCCTTTGATCTACGGAGAAGGAAGGGCCATTTTACAAGCAACTTAGCATCTATACCGGGAGAGATATTCTCAAATGCAACAATACCATAAAGTAGAAATAAAACAATTAAGAATTCAAATAATAACAGCATAACATATAATTGTTCAACTAATGTTATTTGTAAATATTACACACTAAAAGACTACTACATGCAGGGTATTCGAACCACCTTTACAGCACATGCATTACTTAGAAATCGCGCACTTATTTCAACTGAGCTACTAGTAACGAGATATATGAAGATAAATACACCCATCTTGAATACTTGGCTGGAACCTAGACTAGGGGCCGATGTTTTCATGTTAGAGTATAAAATGCGGATTGCATAAAACTGGAAAATAGGGGGCAGCTGACTCACCTGGTGTAGGCCAGACTGTCGTAGCACGGATTTTTGTCCAAATTCACCTGTTTATAAACAAGCACTGCACGTGAACAGTATTCTCGAAGTCTGGAATAATCTGTATTTTTTCCGGCCCGCTCCATTGTTACGTTGTTTACTCGCCGCGCAGTGGTGTGAGGTAGCTGAACCTTGAACGTCTTTGATGTCATCTGCCGGCCGGCATCACAGTATGCATACATTCTTTTCTTAACCTGTTACAGTGGTTGCTCAAAGCGGTGTCCTTTACACTCACACATTCCCGATATCTTTTGATGAAATTTGCATTCACACGTGAAAGTCCTTCCTCTCTAATCCTTATTTATTCTTTTATATTGTCTTTCACCTTATTTCCACCGTGAGGATTATTTCTGTAAGCGCTGTTTTTTGGGGTTTCCCCAAGATAATAATAGCACACAGGAACGTGACAGCCATTACCCTTTAAAAGTAACTGTTTTGAAACATCTCCCTTATACCCTCCAAAGGATCGCAGGCAGTGTGGGCTGTGGTAGAATTGTGTTAAAAATATCGGTATTGTCTCTTGTGATCAGTCAACTGCTAAAAAGCAAGTACGGGTTTTTGCGTTAGATAGCTCTCTGACTACACAGTATCGTCATAAAACATAGGTGCTATTTTTGAATGTGATGTTACGGCACGCCACACACTAAACTTTTGGTCATGCAGAGAAATTTCATTCATTGCTCGCGGATTTTCTGTGTTCCAGAATTTGTTCTGTGAACGTATGTAACCACCTACATGAAAGCATGCTTCATTAGAAAACATGATTAAATGTCGATCAACAATGCCTCATGGATGTTCTGAAAAACTCTATTGCAGTTGACTCGACTTTATTGTAACGCAGTCGTAATTATTGGACAATAGTAACTCAGTAACCTTTTTAATTTTAAATACTTAGTAGCCGTATGAATGGAAGTTTTTGAAACGCCGCCCTTTCATGCTACACAAGGTAAAGGTTTACTGGGACGACGTTCATGTGATTCGCCAATACCATCCAGTTTTTCTAAGTTTAGGCCTATGAATTTTAGAGTTCAACGAATCTGTTTCTTTAAGTCTATTGTCAAGGATTCTAACTGTACTTCTATTTGGAGGTCAACTGTCATGCAATTTGTCTATAAATTGCCCACACACTCGCCGACGTTAACCTATTCTGAGATAAATATCGTATATAAATATTGCTTCTTGTAGAGCAAGTGTTTCAGCCGGCATTTCAATCAATTACCTACAAAATTTTATGCAAACACAGAACACGCATTTTAAAAGTAATTCGAAAGAAGTACACAAGAAAATACGCATGATAAGCTTGCATTAAATTTATCATGAAGTTAACCATTGTTGTTTATCCTAACATCCACGCATGCATACCCTGAGAAACATCAGGATTTTGGATTTGGTTTAAGGGCGCTCAACTTCTAGGTCATCAGCGGAGAAACATCAGCTGGTAGCAGATACAAAAGAGACAGAGATAGGAGACAGAGTCCAGGGTGACGCCCAAACCAACGAAATCAGCTTAGATTACATAAGCAGTAATGCGCAACTTTTTGTGAAAGAGGAGAGGGTGGATTTGACTCCACCTACTGCTTGCCCAGTTATGGTGTATTCATGGTACTAAAAAACGAATCTCTCTAATGCTTGGTTACCTGAGTGAGTGAAGGAAAAATACATGTACAAAACGGAGGCGGAGTGAAGCGTCAACGTGACGTCATTAGCCTTTAAGAAAAGACGTTGGTACCACTGTACATACGTATTCATATGCAAAGATTACTCTGATTACAAATGAGAATGCTTTATTCACTGTTCCCATAGGGTTGAAATCTAACATAGGTGGACCTTGGGCGATACATTATAATACAGTAAACACTTCAATATATTGACAGATAGTGACAAATAACGCCCTTAGAGCTATTGTTTAGTACAGATATGAAAATAATGAACAGTAATAATTACATATTGTACATTTAGCTATTCGATAACATTTAAGTATGAATAGCCGCTGCGAATGATCAGTAAAATCAGTGGTGGTGTAGGTCTGCAGTTAGGAGATATTTAAATAATTACACTAATGACCAGAGTGAAATTTTAGCTTAGGGATTACAAACAGAATTCATCATTTAAAAACACAATATGGGCATCCATTAACAATTATTACTTGCCATAATAGGAGGGGAAATAATTTATGCCCTTGACTTCTAATTAAGCAGTTAAAACATGTTCTGAACTCACAGAATATAACAATGCAAGTAATATTGACTTGATTTCAATAATGAAAGCTTCAGTTACAATTATATAATGTACAACACAGCGGACAAAGGTGCATTTGATGCAATCCGCATACAAGCAAAACAATAGGTAGCATGCATGGGCCCGGTGATGACCATAGGCTTTGTCTCGTATTGTGGCACACATCATTTGCCCTTGTGGTAACTAAACGTTTGCACAACAGTGCTTCGAAGACAAGGCATTCCCAACGTTTGTATACAGGAGCAAAAGAGTACGGACATTCCTAATAGCTAATATAATACTGTCCAGATGCAAAAATATACTGTAGACATGAAGTAGGGCAAAATTTTTGGCATGTGGAAAGCTGGCCGGCCCATTTCTTAAATTACTAATGCAATCGGCAGAGGAGCTGGTTGTATCAGACGCTTTATTCAACATTTTAAAGAAGAGTATGAAGATGAGCTGTCCTTTCCGATGTTGACCAGCCCTATACATTTTGGCAACCAGATAACAATAACAAAAACGCTTTCTAACCATGTCATGGAGGTGAAGGAGAGTGGTTAGTGCCCAAGAATATTGCACAACCTGGTGGTGTTTGTAGCCAACAAGTTGAATGAAATACTAAAAAATTATGCACTGTAGAACCTATCTTCCTCTGTTGTTTATAATCGTTTAATATAGTTTCCGGATCCAGCGGAATGCCAATCTGCAATCTTGAATGATGGCGATGGTGAGATGCTGCTGCTTTTCATAACTGGTATAATAATTCATAACAACCTGTAGTCGCCACCACCAGCACCGCCACCACCGCCGTCACTAATTTCAATGACAGCCTGCAACATATATGCACCTTGACGCAATAATGCAGATGGCACAAAAAGAGCTAAATATTGATCACGGAGTTATCACCAATGAATTAAAACCAAATTCAATGAATGTCCATAATTTTAGTCTCAGGGAAATGTAAATGGTACAATTTGAAAGCCCTTAGAAAACCATGCAAGTGTTGTACCCTTTGTAAATATTGGTTAATAAATTACGCCACAATCACGCAGCGTTTCTTGCAAAATTCAATCACGCAGCGTTTCTTGCAAAATTCAATCACGCAGTGTTTCTTGCAAAATTTCACTGAGAAATTGCGAATTCTGAACGGTTGAGATCCTTTTGTACTAGCGAAGAGTTTCGCCCAAAGGTACAGATAATAAAGCGTCTCCCGACGATCAGAGAAATCCACGGCTAAAGTTTAAACATTCCAAAGAGCAGTAATGGATAGCGACCCGGGGCAGGAGAAAGACAGCTAGCCAATGGAAAAATAGTAAAATTTGACTGGATGTGTAAAGTTACGAAGGACGTCATTGCTGAGAGGGTGTGTTTGTGTAGATCGGGTATGGGCACGAGAGGGGAGGTAGCGATTGAACTTGCCTCACTCACCCCACATTCTCTTCTTCGTCACTCGTGTCGCATACTAGAAAGATATTAAACGAAAGAGCTGTTGCGTGTTGGGATTATTAAGGTCATATTCCATTGGGACTGCCACAGAACCCGGTGTGGTGTCAATAACATGATTTTCTCCCTTCCTCTAGAGAAAAGGAACATAAGACAGGAAGCAACAGCGGATCAAACCGAACGATTTCGCTCCTCATTGGATTCCATTTTCTTCGGCCACCCACTCTGATATTGGTTTTTCAGTGCTTTCTCTGGTGAGTAGGCGAATTCTGGGATTGTTTCTCATTTGCCACGTTTCCTTCTCATTTTCCAGGTGTCGGAGTGTACGATGATGTTGAACAGAGGTTACGGATTTCTGCAAGTAGAGAATATTCCCAGCGGGCACACTCTCTGGGTAGCTCCAGTATTGGGATGGGTCAAGTCAGAAACTGTTAGGGACCTAGCGCGTCTCTGTGGCCTGTCTGCCTGCGGCGCTTAGCCTCCTGGGGTTCCCTCAAATCACTCCTTCCTCCTGGAAGTGACGGGTGCAATAGGTCCCATGTGGTTCACTGTACGCAAATGTACCTAACCCCTCCGTTCTATATCCTGATAGTAGATCAAGGAGCATTTCGCTCTTACTGCTATGAGTTACCAGTAAACACTTTTAGGCACAACTAAAATATTTTGTAAGTTTGCGTTTCTTTTAACTGAAATGGTCGGAACTATTGATGAAAATATTTTCTGCCACACTCTATCCAGGATGAAGTACCAGACCTAGAGCAATTTGAGTCAGTATTCCTCCTTTCTCTCTACGGCTATAAAATGGTATTCACTTGAAAAGGGGTTTTTGGATTTTTTTATACTTCCTACACCTCTTTGATTACTACAGGGACTTAGCTTCTAATACATGTCGCGCTATACCACGGCACAAAATATTTAATTTTTTGTACAAGTGATTTGGGATTTCTCCAAAATAACGAGAAAGATTGGTTCACCTATTTATTCTATAAACCCATTCCTCTCTGTTGACAAGGAAGGTCTTCAAGAAGCAGCTATTTGAACGAGATAACGTAAAAACAAAGCTTAGTGTAATAAGCCTATCATTTAGTTACTGGAAGCTGCAGAATATCGATTTACATGACGAAAAGGAAAGGGATAAATGAGCCGGAAGAACTGGAAGCTGAGAAAGAAGAAAACCAAAGGCCAGTCTTTCATAATTAGTTTTCTTGAATAAACAGAACAAAAAGGGTAGGATACAATACAAATTCAGATTTCTGCTTCGAGGAACTGCTTTAAAGTCAGGAAAGTTATTAATTGCGAATTCCTCTCACATTTTAAAGTTTGGATTCCAACGGGGTTAGATGTGGGGAAAATAAATTCATGAAAACAGGCTCGCTTTAGAAATAATTCCATTAAGGAATACTTAAAATCTAGGTACGCTTTTTTCGATGACGATGAAACAAGTTTAATTGATCTCAATGAGGTGCAGTAGTTTTTATCTGTGAGAATGAAGTACATTATCGATCTTCATAATCACTGTACTGACACTAGACTGTCGGAAATTATTCTGTATTTGTTGCGCTGAGCGTTAAATCTATATGGTCTGATAAAAATTAACACCAAAACTCCTACAATTCCATTTAACCGAAGAATATCACCCTACGTTTCGTATTTTACTCCATTTCCCTCTGCCACTAATTGCGAGATCTATAACACTGTTTAAGTACAGGATACTTAGATCATTGTTTCTTATAAAGTTAGCGGTAGTGTGATGGTAATATAAGATTAATCGGATCAGTCCTTTCTCTTATTTATTTTTGGATTTAGCATCATTTAACGAGATAGATTCTACACAATGGTGAATGGATACATGAAATGCATGTTCATAAGAGTATACTAACCAACATTCACCCCAGGATACAGGAAGAAACTTTATCCAGGAAATTCGGTATTTGCAGCAATCCGAACTTGGGCTATATAGACAATGAAGAAAAGGGGGCGCGTCGCTGTGAATGACTATTTGTTCAAGTGTTTTGAACTTCAGTGATTACTGTGTACTATCAAGCGTTAATCTCAACTTATACATCGATATGTATTCTAGAAACTAGAGTTGCGCTCTACCAAAGCTTCGATTCGGTAGTTTTGATAAAGTACAGAAGTGACGCAGTAAATGCTAGGATTACCGGTAGTATCGGTAAGACTGGCACGGAAAGAAATATAATACAAAATACAACGAATTAAGAAGTTTATTGAGAAATTCAAACATAATTATCAACAATAACTGTGATAGAGTTTGGTCACTGTGATCAAAATACAAATTTTAGTTTTCTGTTCAAAATAATATTATTCATGTTCACTATTAGTGCCTTCGACCAAAACTGTAGTCTACTTAGAGGAGCTTCCAAATGCTTTTTAAGGCATTAATGCTCCATGGGTTTTTGAGAAGGTTCAAAGTTCATCATTAAACGTTTCTGGTTTCTAAAGGAATCTACTAAAACACAATCAAAAAACGTAAACAACGCGATAAGCGCCTGATAGTTATGCAACACACCTAACGTGCAGGTAGTGCGGGCAGGTTTTTAACTGAACAATTCTACTAGGAAAACTATCGTAGTCTACACTTCTGGTAGTCTACGGTAGCCCATGGTAGCTTTACAGCTCTACTAGTAACTAATAATACATTCCTCAAATATTCTAAAACCCAATCGCTTAAATTATTCCATGGAAACCTTCTGGTTAATAGCTTACTACATATTTATAAATTTGGCACTTCGCATATGCTAAAATATTCAGCTGGTTGTTGTTGTAGTGTTTAACGCCCGCTTTTACTACTACGGCACCGCAGGCGGTGACACTGATGATATATGGAATGAAGATGGAGCACCGGTGGAATGAGATGGCGGGGGAAACCGGAGCACCCGGAGAAAACCCGCCCTGACGCCGCTTCGTCCACCACGATTCAGCTGGTGTTTAGGTGGGTATATTCCTCACCTAATGTTCTGATTATCTCTCTAAAAAACGGTCCAGTCATATGTATAGGTAAATAGGATTCTTTTATGCAGTGGGCCGAAAGTAATACAGGCTGTAACACAGGGGAAGACAGGTAACGCTGCTGTGACGTTAGCTCACTCAACTCACATGCTCACAGCGAAAGCCAGTTGAACGTGTGACGTCAAAGCGGGCAAGAGGAAATGGCATACGGGACATCGTAATTTTAATGTTGACTGTTTTAATTACGGAATAGTCACAGGTTATAAATAATTACATTTCGGGTTTATGCCATATATATAAATTCTAGTTTATGTGAACAGTCATGTTATAACGCAAATAGAACAGAAATTATAACTATTTTGCCTGAGCTAGAGGAGAGCTATGCAGAACAATTAAGTGGACATTTTCCGACATTTGCCGTTTCACTTTTCTTTAATTAGTTTGTCAATGTTAGGGCGTAATGCACGGCACATTTCTAACCGAAGACTGCATGTTAGATTGTGATCTGACAATATGCTTCGGGATTTTGGCTTAGAAAGGTTCATAACAGAAAATAATTGCTCGCACACATACATAGAACCAAACATACATAATACCCGTGCAACAAGTGCATATAACCTCAGAAATCTGGTTTGAGGAACATTCTTATAACAATCAGCCAAGTCTTCCTTGTGTTTATATTTGTCCTTCAGCAAATCGTCGCACTGTAAATTTGTCAATTCAGTTTGCTACCTGCTAAAAACATTGTTATCATCCAATGAATACTGGTTCGCAAAGACCTGAAACGTAGTTGACAATGTTTCTACATCTTGAAGCCTGGTCTCAAACTGGTGTGAAACACGGGGAACTGAACACAAACAAAAAACCACTACACACAACACTACACAACATCAACAAAAACACAAAATAAAAACATAATCCGCACTAACGCAGTAAGATCCCTCACACAACAAATAAACACACTCAGACTAAGCTGAAGAGGCTTCTCCCTAAACAGCCCGGGCAAGTTGTAAACATGCCCTAATAACATTTTTCATATTTATTCAGTTCCCTGCAAGTAGCGCCGGTGATCTAAGCAGCATAGCAATACACCGCTCTCGCCTGACGTCACACGAACGTACAAGCTGGCTCTTCGTTTAAATACGTCACACGGCCCGAAGTTGTCTTCCCCTGCTGTAACACAAAGGTGTGTCCAAAGTTTAAGTAAACAATCCTCATATCCTCTCTGAGCCCAGCTCCCTCGTGGTCTTGCACTGATAACTGCATGTTTAGCCGGTAAAGATAAAACTGAAGGTCGCTGAAGCTATTCCGCGAGTCGCTCAGGACTGGTCTACCCGTCCATTAAACCAGAGTGATATTTCGACTAGTACATTGTAAAAGCTTACTAACTCATTTCTTTCAGTCTTTAATGGGTTTCGAGGTGACCATTTTAGAAAGAGGAGACATTTGGCAACAGCACATTTGACTTTGCAGGTGGGTGAGAGAATTCGCACTCGAAGTCAGGCAACGACTGTAGTGTGAGAACGGCATTAACTTTCGTTAAAGGAATTTACTCTCAGCTTAGTTCTTCTTTGCATTTGTAACTAAATATTTAATGGGTGAAACTCAAACCAACATCTAAGTTTTCACTTTGAGCATTTTAATTAAAAGTAAAAGAAGTGCAACAGTTCAGGATAGAAACAAAAAACAATTGCACGTTTTTATGAAAGGATTCAAAGAAACAACAACGGCTACTTGTAATTTGACAGTTCTTGCGTGGGATTGTTTTCACACGATAGTCATACTGTATTCTGCACACAAAGAATTTTCGGTCTCGTACAATGCAAAAAGAGATGTAGGAAAGCAATTTAGGCTGTCTTTTCCTAGCCTATTATCTGTGACTGTGCTATTGGTACCGAAGTCGACAGGCGGAACACTGTGACGCCAGCATCTTTCTGTATTCAAAGTAACTAAGCAGGAACGCCCTCGTTGCATTAGCTTTAATTATCTATACCTCATAACAAGAAAACGGACATTTTTTTAACAACCACAATTGATCTCTGTGACAGAATACACTAAAGTTGTTGCTGTTGGCATAGAATGGTGAAAATATAGTTTTAGTGCATTACCTAATCTAATGCACTGGAAATATTTTTGGCTGTCAACAGACGGAGGCCACAATGTTGGGACAATCCTAAACAGCCAAAACTGTCCAAACTTCGGCACATACTTACTGGAAGAGCGTTTACTAAGGGATAAGGTATTAGTTACATGTTGTTTAAACAATTTGTATTTGGGTAAGTGTGCTTCTGTGTGTATGTATGTGTGTGTGTGTGTTTGAGAGAGAGAGAGAAAGAGAGAGAGAGAGATTTAGGATACGTTTCCTTGTGTGTGTATGAATTACCGAACCATGTATTTCTCTAGTGGGCATGTCCAGTCTTCAGATCCATGGACTGTTTTAGGGAATTGATGCATTATTAGCTACACAATATACGCTACTACCACCACTTCTCTAGTCAATTGTTTATCGTTTATAGCCCTTCTTGTATTACCTAAAATACTGAGTTGTACGGATCAGGATATTGGATACGTTTTTACTTTCTCTCCTACGTATAGTAAGTAGGGAATGTACTGTATTCCACCTAAAAATTTCACGTCGAGATTTTACCACAAATATATGTTTTGTGTTCCTCTGCACCCCACACAGACAATTTTTGAAAACGATCTATGTCTGTTTGCAAATACAACCCAAAAAATCTGATTTTTTGTACTCACATGACTTTCTCTACTCTTCTATTAATTATTCTTACAAATCCTTATTCTTCTATTTTTCTCATGTTAATCGAGATAAACATTTGCAGAAATTATCTTATTGCTCATTTTGTTGTAGGTGTAAGGGCTGTGCAGTAGGCTTTGAACGATAATCAAATCTTTTAAAGCTTTGAAATTCCGTTCTCTTTGCACGCCTAAGATATAAAAAATGAATAGCGAAGTTCCATTTGACGAAAGTTGTATTTCAAAACTCACGCAAATAACAAGGAGTATCTCCGAAATGGTTCCCTCTACAAAAAAGTTATTTGGACATCATTTGTGTGTTTTAGCAAGATATACGAGTAAATTTTTTGTACACTAAGATTTGGTCCATCTCTTACGGTTTACCAGTAACGCAAAATTCATCCAGAGCAAGCAGTACCATATGGCTATAGCCGACAAATTCAGAATATACATTTCATTTGTCATAAAAATATCTTAACATATGGCATTTTAATCAAAATCGTTAGAGCCATTTTGGAGGAAATCAAAATTTCGGAAACGTTTTACATGTAAAGGGTAGTTTAGAACAGAAATTTTCTTCAAAATCTTTGTGTCGCGTCCTTAAAAGACATTAAACGTAAATACCAATTTTGGATTTTAACCTACATTTCGTTTTTGAGTTATGCTGTCTACAGACACACACCCCATCTCCATCCACCCAACCCACTATAAATAGACTAATTGTGACTGTTACGCGTAGACTACGATAGCTAAGCCAACTTTCTTTAGGTTTTTTGAAAGCTCTTGACGAAGCCTTTAATATCCTGGCTTGTTTGCTGAAATTGACCAATTAACAGGGAAATTATGGCCAAAATAAGGTTTAGAGTAATTGTGACTTTTACGCATAAAATCGTATTTTTTCCGGAATGACACCTATATAGATAAACCTAAAAAGCAAAACCTTATCTGAATGCAAAATTTTATCGAAATCGTTAGAGCCGTTTCCAAGATGCGCGGAACATATTTATTTATATACAAGAATTGCTCGTTTAAATATGTAAGATATTACACATAATCGATCCGAAAAATACATTATAAAGGTGGTTGATAGCTTTTTGCATTGACTCCGCCCGTGCTAAATATACTCTTGATAGGCTTAATTAACCAAGGAACAGCAATTTCTTAGACAAGTCGAGGCCAACAGTCGTGTACACTTCTTTTGGAGAGGTGTTTGCGTCTTTTGTGTGCAAGCCAGAAATAACGGTAGTGCCCATAAAACTAACGCAGTTTGGAAAGCGCATATTATTGAAGGCAGTCACCGGCATCAGAAGTCGGGCCTAAGAAAGCGTATTTGTAGGCAATAAAGCATTACCGGACCATATTAGTACAACATACATTAATCTCTATGTACGAGGAATATCTCATTAAAATTAGACAAATCTTTTCAAATTTACTTACACCTCCATATACTTACTTTAACCCTGGGAAACAACTTTCACTTGCTTCCTCTTATAGTTTTATTTCATCAGACTCAATCAGCTTTTTTTACTTATAATGTTCTAAATGGCCCTAGTAGCGTTCTTGTTAAGCTCTTAAAGGGAACAAAATATAAACAAGCGATACGGGTAAACACCAATAACAGCGAAAGATATTACTAAGAACCGCTCCATAATCGTACACCTTGGGATGCCACCATTTAATCTCATGTTATTAAAGACATGAAATGGGCTTTTGGTAAAAAGTGAAATTTTAAATTATCGTTTTATATGAAAGTATGGAGCCTTTTCTTCATTATTTCGTTTGAGTTACCTTGATATGTATCCTGGAAGTAGGTTAGTTATCCAAAAATAGGAACGGCTGCACACAATTTTATACAGGCAATTACAGTAGCACTAGTGGAGAGATGGTTTTTCAGCATTTACAGAAATATTTCAGTGGTCTGAAAAGCACCATTAACGACCCTACATAAATTACTTAAGAGATGGTTGACACTAAACATATAATGAAGTTTTAGCACTACAACCATACGGAGAAAATGTAAAAATTGAAACAATGGAATACGTGGTCCATGTCCAGAAGAGCATGGGTTGTTGACTAAGGAAATCGAGGGTTTCTTTGAGGGCAAACGTTCTCTGTGATGGAGAGACGGTTGGTGGAAGGCATACACTCAGAGATGATATCATTGAGAGGCGGCAGAGGTATTATGGTCTTGCAATAAGGCAAAAATCTAGAAAATGTAAAAAATGAGAAAATCAGTATGGGTAGTTTGCCAATGGCAACCCCAATCGTGGTTTGTGTCCAGTTGGTGTAAATATAATAGAGGGCTGGTCACAGAAGATAAACATAACCATCTAAGGTTTCTACCTCCTATAATGGGACAAGCAAAACTAATATTTAGGGACTTAACACATCCTGATCTGCTAAACAAATGTTTACATGGCCAGACTCAAAACATGAACGAGTGTGTGGACAGTGTGATATGGAGTCGTATCCCTAAATATTAATTTCATACCTTGCACTTTGGAGTATATGATGCAATACAATCAAGGAAATATAAAATGTGAAGTACTGTAGTTGTTAGGTTTAGATTTAGGTGCTGGGTCAAATGCTGCTGATGCAATGCAGCGAGTAGATGAAGAGAGGCTCAGGAGGGCAAAAAATAAGCTTCGTAACCTCTTACATCAAGCAAATCAGTTAAAAAAAGGAAAATGGAACTGGAAAATGAACAGGATTTTGATGAAGGTGCAGTTCTCTACTAGATATTTCAACTTTGGAGTCAATTTCCCGTTTCTCATACAATGAAATTTTCTGTTAATAATTTTATCTGATATTTTAGGAGCTCTTTGTGTTGGTGTTTTACATACACTTAAAGAATGGTTTTGAAAATAATTAAAATTTGGCAAAATTTTTAACAAATGCGCACTCTAAAACATGGACCAAAAATTTCAAAAGAGAAAAAAATATTTTTCAAAAACTATTAAACTTTCTGAAAAACTGTCATTTCAGATATTATATGAATATCACTCCTATAAACAATAACAATTTCAGTTTTCTAGGTTATACAGTTACTTATAAAATGTTCCTCATATATTTTAACATTGTCACGATTAGGGCATTCCGTATCCTCTTAAAGAATTTTGTGAATCTTAAGCGACACCGAAAAGCGTGCCCGAAGGGATAAGACATTACTCATGAACAGGAGGCCCGCGGTTAAAATCCCGCCAGGAAGGTCCTCCCTGGCTGCGGTTTTTCCAGGCTTCTATGTTCGTAAATGAAAAATGCTGCAAAGGTACCCTAATCTCAGGTTTAGAACATTTCGTTCACAAATTTCCTTTCCTAATTATTATTTTATTTCGTGTATCATCAGTGTCCACAGCACATGTGGTGCCGTATTCATTACGAACGGGTGTTTAACATTAAAAAATGCATGTGGTATTTCAGCCGTACAAACTGCAGGAATATATTGTACGTAGTCTTTTTGCAAGTTGAAAATAATTCTCATCATTTCTACGATTTAACAATATATTCATCTTTACAAATATTCGGCGTTTGCAAATATCGCAGTTTTCAACACAAGTAGGATTCACAACAACATGATACTTTCAGAAAATTACCTGCTTGAACGGCATATATCAAATCTCCTACAATTAAACATACAGTAGCCCAAATGAGTTATTTACTTTAATACTTACGGCTACTAGTTATTTCTGTTGAAAATGTGAGGACAACTCGAAATGTGCTTCATACCTGAAACAAAATAAATACTGTCAATTGCGATAAGCTACACAAAAATTCTAGTAGTTCAAATTATAAGGGTGGAAGGTACTGCTTCGGCCATACGTTAATCAGAAATTCTACATGATAACATGTCCAATATTATTATTCTTAATAAGGAACCGTTTCGACGAAAAAAACATTAATTTGTGTCAAATGTTTGGAATATTTGGGGCCACCTAGCTTCTTGGCGAATGGATATAAATGGTTTGTTATTCCACTAACTATCGCGCAGACATTGTGTGAACATGCTGGAATGTCTTTTTATTTCAATTCGAACTAATTTAGGCACAATTGAATGTTAATGTGACTTTACCAAATCTGTCTTAGAAATTAAACTTTGCATGACATTTTAACATCAAATTGTAACTAACTTTATTCGATTTAAGGCAGAAAGGCATTACAGCATTGTTCACACTGTACGATAGTTAGTGAAGTAATAAACAATTTATAATCATTCGTCTAGAATCTAGATGGCTCCAAATATGACGTTTTGTTCTTTCTTTTGCAAAACGGCTCGTTATTAACAGTAATTGTATTGGACATATTTGCTACACCCATCATGTAGAATCCCTGGTTAACTTACGGCCAAAGCAGTACCTTCCACCTTGTATGTGGACAATGGTTTTATATAAGTGTATTCTAATAGTTTTACAGCCTTATCCAAACATTTAAGAAGAGAAGTTGTATTGAAGTAATTTAATTGTATGTGCACAGCTGCGTCAGCTCAACTGGTGCAACATGGTGTTCATTATTTTCTGAGGCAGAATGAACACAGAGCCCAATGCCCTGCTAAACGTTAAGCCAAAATCCCATGTTAAAATCACCTCTCGGACTTAAAAGGATTTAGTACATGCTGTTAGTTTATATTGTGTCGGTTTGTTTTCATTTGGTGTTAGTGTGAACACGGAGGCGACTAATCACTGCCATTTTTAGCGCTTTCGCAACCTACTGATGTTGGCAAGAAAATTGCAAATATTCCCTACTATGTGTGTGGCGAAGGGATGTTTGCGAAAGTAAATTAAGGTTGTAACTTAAACTCCTTCAGTATTTCTAGGTGTACTAAATTCTTTGCATCCCTTTGTGCTCTAACGTGCCCCTTAATTTATTTATTCAAGAACCCCAACGCGCGATTTGGTTTAATTCCAAACTGACTTCATAAGCAGGGCTCGGATTTTTATGACCTGACAACTCTTGAAGTGTGTATCTATTTATACTGTAAAAATCACCAATATATGACCTAAACTCCTGAAAATATGACCTAAAACTAAGAACAAAAACAAAACGTTAAAGACATTTACTTTTAATAGTTACAGATGGAATAGCCCTTACCTCTCTTAACCTTCAATTTCAAGAGAGTTGCACTGGGTAATGACATACAGTCCGAGATGGTCAAACTTGAAGGATCTTCCGTTGTCAAATGATACCATGGGGGCAAACTTGTAATAAGGGAAATCATTAGCAGAAAGTTCTGGTTCATTTACACTGACCTCCGTTTCTTTGGGACAAAGAATGTCCCCAATTTTACACAATGTTGTATATGCAGTAATTCTTTCAAGCATGTAACGTAATTTTTCCCTAACCTTGTCACCTGAGTGACAACTACACTTGAAAACTAACTTTCAGTTGCCTTCACAATGCTTAATGCACCACAAAATTCCATGCCCACAGTTTCAAGACAAGTAATGAACTTAAATGTTGTAGACAAATTTGATTTTATGTAGGCTAAATTTGTTTCTTGGCATGGTGAATGGAAACAACTGTTGTACATTCTTGATTGTGGATCAATTAATTTCGTCAAAGCTATTGAAAATCTTCACAGTCTTACTGTAGTTTAGGGAAGTACATAGTTTGCAGCATAAACCAAGGTCCCCCAACATGTTAAAAAGGGCTGAGGCGAATGAAATGATGTTTACAAAAATATCTGAAGTGCTAAACGCTACATAAACTGTGACTAAAGGTTTGGCATAGTTATTTGCACACAGTTGATTTGCAATAAAGCATTGTAAGCCTGGATGGTTCTTTGGGACATATTACGTATAGTTCGCAATATCATCTATCACACAGGGAATTTATAAGGGGGTGAAATTATTTTTTCCATGAGCTTTTAGCTTACGTTCCCTTGGCAATTTACCACTGCAAATGAAATTTTAAACGCATCTGTTTCGCAGGATACCCTTACTGTACGGAACACAGTAAATCTAAAACAACTATTGACTTATACTTTGACTGTATTTCCTAAAAACATACATCGTTGCTGTATTCATAGCTCGTAGATGCTTTAAGCTCTCATAGAGTGTAGGGTGCCTTAATGATTCTATTTACTGTACACTAATAAGGGAGCAGATAGCCACCTTTGTTCAGAAACGTTTCCTTCCCAAAGTTCATTTCCCAAATATAGTTCTATTGCATGTATCAGCAGTGTCCACCGCCTATGGTGGTAAATACAGCAAGAACGGGTGTTAAATCGTTACTAAAAGAAGAATAAAAAAGAAGGAAAATGGCTCCGCGGTAAAACATGAGCCTCACATTCGGGATGTTCCGGTTTCGAGTGTTTCGGAATTGCGTTATCGTCGGGCGTGCCATTCTAACCATGGGACCTTTCGTGGCTTCCCCTGGTCGGTAGACGAATGGGGTGGTTTCTCTTCCACCGCGAATTTCCTTTGCATAATTTCCTGTCCTCATAATTTTCTATCATCTGTTTCAGGGCTAAGGGACCAAGTGACGGCATTCGGTGTGCTGTGGCTGGGCGGCGAAGGTGCGCTTTGGAAAGCTTTCTTCTGGCGTCGGATGGATTGCTAATAGACCCACCTTTTGAAGCGGTATCTCTGTACCCTTAAGAGTCCTCCTGGGGCTCCGGGTTTGTGGGAAAGGCAGACTGGTGCCGGACGCGTTCAATCTGAAATCGTTAGAATCCCGTTCATGCTTGTGCAAATCGTCGCTCGGGTGTGGTCACCCTTCGTGTTTTCCCCTAATCCCTTCCTCCTAGGAGTCACGATAGAAGCAAAAAGTGTCACATTGACACGTGCGGTGCTCTGTCTCGGTTTCGGGGGCCACTGATTGATATGTACCCTAATCCTAGACCCAATTCTAATTTTGACTGGAAGTATTTAAAACACATGTGCATCCTATGCTTAATCAACACACAACAAAAGCCAGTTAATAATTAATAATAATAACAATAACAATTATATAATAATAATAATAATAATAAAATAATAATAATAATAAAATAATAATAATAATAATAAAATAATAATAATAATAATAAAATAATAATAATAATAATAAAATAATAATAATAATAAAATAATAATAATAATAAAATAATAATAATAATAAAATAATAATAATAATAAAATAATAATAATAATAAAATAATAATAATAATAAAATAATAATAATAATAAAATAATAATAATAATAAAATAATAATAATAATAAAATAATAATAATAATAATAAAATAATAATAATAATAATAAAATAATAATAATAATAATAATAAAATAATAATAATAATAATAATAAAATAATAATAATAATAATAATAAAATAATAATAATAATAATAAAATAATAATAATAATAATAAAATAATAATAATAATAATAAAATAATAATAATAATAATAAAATAATAATAATAATAATAAAATAATAATAATAATAATAAAATAATAATAATAATAATAAAATAATAATAATAATAATAAAATAATAATAATAATAATAAAATAATAATAATAATAATAAAATAATAATAATAATAATAAAATAATAATAATAATAAAATAATAATAATAATAAAATAATAATAATAATAAAATAATAATAATAATAAAATAATAATAATAATAAAATAATAATAATAATAAAATAATAATAATAATAAAATAATAATAATAATAAAATAATAATAATAATAAAATAATAATAATAATAAAATAATAATAATAATAAAATAATAATAATAATAAAATAATAATAATAATAAAATAATAATAATAAAATAATAATAATAATAAAATAATAATAATAATAAAATAATAATAATAATAATAAAATAATAATAATAAAATAATAATAATAATAATAATAATAATAATAATAATAATAATAATAATAATAATAATAATAATAATAATAATAATAATAATAATAATAATAATAATAATAATAATAATAATAATAATAATAATAATAATAATAATAATAATAATAATAATAATAATAATAATAATAATAATAATAATAATAATAACAATAATAATAATAATAATAATAATAATAATAACAATTATTATAATAACACCAACAACTCGGCTTAAATATGTTGAGTAAATTGTAATAGTTCAAGACAAAACTGAGTTAATTTAAAGTAAGATTTCGGGTGCCTGATTGTGGAAAATGAAACACTTATGTGTGCAATTTGTAGGACATATTGGTAAGCAATTAATTGGTATATCGTTTCATAGTGGAGCGTCTTCCAATATTTTTAAATTTCGTTTACCTATGCATTTCAAGGACACATTAACTATCTATTCAATCAATTAAATAACGGTTTTCTAACAAAGTCAGTACCTCGATGCAACACACGCTTCTGTCTCTCTCCCTTCTGTCTCTGCATATCAAGCATTTACCTTATCATCACCATCATCAGCTGGTATCTTCTTCTGCCCCGAAATTTTCCCTCACCTAATATTCTTCCCAGTTATTCTCTTATTAAGCTTGTCCATTTCATGCAATGTCCGAGGGAATGTTTTTCTTCGTCCTAATTTCAGTAGGTTTCTTTCTTTTCCAACTTTGTGTATCTTCATTGCTTATTTTGCTAACGAATTTGGTATTTTCTATTTTCCTCGATGCTCACACTTTAAATCAGCGATGTCCAACCTTCTCTCTTTGGAGACGCTTACATAATCAGCTTCTATTCCCCACCTACTCTTTCAGTAGGAGGGTCAATCAGCTCACAACCAGACGGTCGATATCCAATGACGGACACAAACAGACGATTCCATGGCAGTTTCTAAGTCATAACTTAAATTGTTTGGGAATGTCCTTAGAAGACCTCTTCATTCTTGATGATCTTTGCATAAATGGTCAACAGTAAGAGACAGACAAAAGCTTACTAAATAGGACATGTGGATATTGTTAGACCATACAAATTGTGTCAAATTCTCTTTTTCTTTTGAGTGAACCATTTTCGAGATACTCTATTTTTTTGAATTTGCCAATACATGCTTCTCAAATACAAATGTTACTCGTTTTTATCTCCTTGATCTTGCAAAGGAAATAGAATTTCAAAGGCATCGCATAGTAACCATAAATACCTCCTTAGACCACGTAGATGAATACTGGATCGACTTCTCTTTAACGGCTACGCCTGTAATCTCAATTTAAATTTACCTTTGTATCAATTTCTTCTTCATTTTTACCGCAATGTAACGTTTGCTTTCATGGATATCGTACAGGGTTGTGTACATTCCATCCATGTGTTTAACATCCGAACAGTTTGTAGCCAGGATAGGGGAAGAAGTGTAACCAAGTGCATATTTTAAACGAAATCACCTTTATGGTAAATACAACAGAACACGAGTCCCGTCATGGCATATTAGCTTTCCTCTTCCAACGAAGATGACAAACATCTGAAGGCCAACATCTCTCTCATACGTTTATCAATCATGAAATGTTTGCGGATCGTTGGTCTGTTGATTTGTATTTCACGCACTAACGGACTGAAATTGCTCCCGCTCATTTTAAGTGCCCCGTGAACGGCGGGCAAGCATCATATTGATGGAATCATTGATCTAGTTCTCTTTGCGGTCCAAAGGCTTTTAAAATATGTTTCCGTCTCGGTAGACCAAGGCTTGCTGATGTGTAACAGCCCCACGATTTTCTTCATCTGTTACCGTATCACTGCGACTCTAATCATCGGTGGTATTAAATTAGTTTACTCTTTTAAACATCTCAGTATAAAAGAATCACACAAGGAGAAGATGAAGGCCAGATGGAGAAAGGATATTTACTCAGCAGTTTAACTTAAATATTGTGAAGAGGAGATTGACTCGATGACTCAATGATAACTTGCGGAGGGGGACTTAGCACCTTAACCGAAAGGCGATCTTTTGTACTTAAGCCCTGGCGGGGCACCCCCTGGAGGATGCATGAGGTGAATGGATCCTAAGGGCGACCAGAACGTTGCCAACACCTCTTACACTGCGACCTGCGTGAGACTTAGCACTCCCAGGATGAAGGGATGAAGTGGAGCAACCGCAGAAGGCTACAGCAGCAGACAGACAGGTTATAGAGACGGACGGTTCCTGACTGCAAATGCACAGAAGGTGATAAACTACCTGTCCAACCAGGCAGCCCTCTAGTGCTCGCTGGAGTAAGCATTCGAAACGAACAGCACACGTGAAACACGAGATGAAATGATGAAAAGGGAAACGATGGAAAGGAAGTCGTGGTAGACAGGAAATTCCCAGTATTCACCAATCGACCCGGGAAAGCTACTTAAGATGACAAGGTATTCTGAACATACAGAAATTACAGCTTAGTAAGTTCCTGACCTTTTTATGAATTATTATATAAATTATAACAGTTATTTCAAGTGGTTAGATACTTACATTGTTAGCTTATGTGATTGAGTCTATAAAAATTATTTCATCCAGCAGAAAAAGACTAAAATTTACTCTGAAAACATGAATTTATGTACCTTTTTCTCAAACTACTTACAATACAGAACTACATTTTTGCATGCTGCTTTTTATTATAATCAGCTATCTCCTGAACCTCAGTTGTTTAGTTATGTACATCAGTTTACCACAAATTTAAAAAAATTGCAAAGTTAAAAAAGTAAAAATGTGGGAAATTTGCAATGTTATTGATTTATTAATATCACTAATATGTAGCAGGATGAAATAATATTTATAGACTCAACCACATGAGCTATCAATGCAGAAAACCACTGGAAATAATTGGCATAATTTATAAAATAATTCATAAAAATGTAAGAAAACCCGTTGAGAACTTAAAGAGTATTGGTAATTGTACTTAATTTAACTCACTGACGTGCAATTTCTGTATGTTCAGCCTACATTGTCCCCTAAAGCTCAAGGTGGCCGGCGAGAATCTAACCCAGCACAATTTTGTATGCGCTCATAAAAAGTTACCGTGGAGTCAGCTCGTTTGGTAGGATGGCGTTAAGTATGTTTCATTAAATTAAATTTTAACTCCAAAGAGAAGGACATAAGTATTGGCGATAAACGCTGTCGTCCCTCTCTCTAATAAAATGACGAAGACAAAGCTGGCATCCAAACGGCTGGCGGTACGAACACTTGTGGATGACGGCGGTGGACAGAGAAAACAGGCTTGAACGCAATGAATAGCACTAGAACTCTCCGTTTAAAGCCCATCTTAACAGCTGTGTAAATTTATTGTGCGTGTAAATTATTCAACATTAGCATTAATAAACGACAGAATATGCAGCATTTTATCTGGAACATTAACCGAGTACAGAATACCTACTTTAGACAGACATGCTGACTAGGGGAATCAAAAGTTCTGCCACAATAATTTTGTCGTCTTCTTCAACTCTCCTATGTGACAGTGGTTCAGTTTCTAGTCGGCTCACAATATATTTTTGTGACGAACCACTTCGGTAACGACCAGCATTCGTGCAATTAGATTCCATTGTGGCTCTGCAGGCACCCCGCAGATAGACTCTGCATGTGGTGCTTTTGAAAATCCTTTTGATAATACATAAGTAGCACATTTAAATTGCTGGATGTTTTGCTCTTGACTTGTTTCGGTCTTTGGAGTTCTTAGTATCATACTGGGGTTACTTTGTACTCGCAGATTATGTACTACCAACAGATTGGAATAATGTAGACACAATTTAGCTCCGACTGTCTATGCAAAGTGGAGTTACCTTGCAGGACACAAGGTTTCTATAGCTGCATGGTTAGGGATGCGCTGTCCCTATTTTATGCGGTTTTCCGCGTTTGATACGGTGGCGTTTGATCTCTTACGGAAAACAAAATTCGGTATTTACGAACATTTAGAATTTTTGCATATTGGATGTGTCATTTTAAAATGAGGTTACTGATTTTTACTTTATTGCCTGCGAGTCTTTGTTATTGAGTCAATTTCCACTTATTAATAATCTGGCCCAAACTCAAACTACCATCGATGCATAGAACATACACAACAGCGATGAGTCACTGATGGCAGGTAAAACAGCGTATCGTGATTGGTCTGCACACGCCACCCAGAACACGACTATCTATGTATATGTTTTATGTGTTTGTTATCCACCGCCTCTTTCTACCAATCTAGATTCATATATTTCAGGATGGTTCTCGTGCTATAAGGCTGGACAACTGAACGCAGCGAAAGTTGTGTGGCTGAGAAAGTGTTTGTCGCTGGCTATCAGTAACCTTTTGAAAGAAACCCGAAGTGGGCATGCATACATACATCAGCATCCAATGTTGCGGCCTACAAGGTTCTCAGGTTCCAATTTTTGTAAGATGTTGACAATGTCAGTAGTTGGAGTATCTGCTGTTAGTTTATAATTTCGTTCAATAAAAAATTTGCCAAACTGATTCCAAGTCTATTTTGTGTTGTATTCAGTTTCCCTCTTCGTATTATTTCATCTATTCCAGAATTAGATCATTCACGAAAACGAGAGCCAGCCAGACATTTGAACAGCGGCTCTGTTGCATCATATTACGTCAGCCTTTGCGCAGCCTTCTAATGTTAAGCTGGTCATAACATTAGAAAGACAGAGGAGGTGATAATGAATCGTGATAATTTTTCCACGTACGAAGACTGCCATTGGTTGAAATTTTAAATGGCTATGCACACGATTGGTTGATTTCAACCAACTGGCGTATGAGTGCAATAGTCAATACAAACATCTGCACCTATACCCCTAACACCCTGTATAGATATCTAGAATACATACTCTGCAATAGAATGTGATACCCACTTCTTTAGGCTGCAAGACGTACACAGGGTGGACGGTACTGCTTCGACCATACGTTTAACAGGGAGTCTGCATGATGAGTGTAACAAATATATGGAATAAAATTATTGTCAATAAAGAACCGTTTCGCCGAGAAAACAAATAATTTGTATCAAACATTTGAAATATTTGGAGCAATCTAGCTTGTTGACGAATGGACATAAGTGGCTTATTATTTCACTAACTGTCCTGCAGACATTGTTTGAACAAGGTCTCTTTACTTCAATTTGAATGAATTAAGTCACAACTTAATGTTAACATAACGTTGCCAAATCTCTCTTAGGTATTACATGTTGCATGACATTTTAACATTAACGTTAACGTATGGTCGAAGCACTACCTCCACCTGTGTGACGATATAATGGAAACTCAAATACGATATTCATGATAGTTCTTACTGCTCCGCAGAAAATGCGACTCTGCTCATTAACCCTTAAGACACACTTTGCAACATTATATGTGTTTATAGTTACGTTTTCTGCTCGAGTCCCGCTTTAGAGGTTACGTATGTGAGTAGGTAAAAAGTGTGTATCTTTCCCATTAGAAATAATCACGATATACTCACTATAATGGGAATGCCCAGTTACATTTTCAATACATTTCTGTAATTAGGATTAAGAAATGCACGTGACCTATTTGGTAGTTTTCATTATATGTTACGATATTATTACTATATGCTCAGGATTAATGCTAAAGGTTATTTTGTGTATATTATGTGGCCTTTCACTTAGTTTAAGTTGTTCTAGATCAGTGAATGAAGTTAACGAGTCCAATAACCTAAATTTGAAGGGTCAGGTATGCGAAAAACATGATAATTTTGTGTTCTTACTTCAAAAAGCAAATCTGAAGTTACCATTACAATTACGTATGTTTTAAAGCATACTGGGACAAACAGCAGCTTCTTAATTTAGAACGATCCTTTCGTAAACAAAAGGCAAAACCCATATCCACCAGGATGCAAATCTGCAACATCGCGTACGTTACATACATAACTTGGTAGCTTGCCAAGACATCGTTCACAATTTGTGCTATCGCGATGGTGGTCATCATAAGGAACCATGGACCAAAATATTTACCATCGCTTGAGTAACAGAAAAAGAGATTGTAAAAAGAATACGAAAAGGCCTTAGAACTGTAACAAAATGACAAGCCCAGTTACCTTTGATTATACTTTATTTCTGTTCTAAAACTGAATCACAAAACACTTTGTTTTCTCTTTAACACAGTTTACAATTCGTCATAACCCCACAACTTACAGCTATTCTGTCCCCTCGTAACCTTGACACACGCTTCACTGTATTTTACTCTCTCAGTCTCACAAGCAGCTGACTTCAACGATACACTCACTAAACACTTTCTCAGCACTTAACTTGGAAAATCTTTCAACACATAAATATTACTAACTCCCCTCTCTACGTGTTCTCTCACTTTTATAGTCCAAGCGAAGTACCGGCGTATTATCTGGAAAATACACCTATTCTCGAAACTACTCACAACAATCCGTGAACAGCTTCTATGGGGTTAGACGCTGACTTACTGATCCCAGGGTCACGGGTTTGAACCCGGGCCAGGCCAATGGTTTTTAAGTGTGCTTAAAAACGACAGCTCCATGTCAGTAGATTTACCGGCATGTAAAAGAACTCCTGCGGGACGAAATTCCGGCACACCAGCGACGCTGCCGTTATCCCGGCAATTGACAGTGTCGTTAAACAACAAAATATATTTTTATATAGCGGTATGGAATCCCTTTGTTCTGCCGTGCTCATATTCGTCTTTGTTCTGACCACTCCATTGTCGTCGAGCCGCGTATTTAGAAGTAGTGGTGTGAGGTAGCTAAAACCGTGGTTAAAACTAATTAAATTACTATGATTCACCCAGAGACTGGGAGTTTTAAACGTTTACTTTAACATTCTTCTAAAGCGAAATCGATACATTCCTGGATACGGTTTTCTGCTCAAAATATTATCTACTCAAAAGGAAATAGCCACAAAGAGCAGTGCCGTACAGTTCTGAAAATAAATACTAATTTATTTTTGGTAAGGAGAGCGATAATAATTTAGTTTATTTTTCTCAAAATTTAGAATTATTGTGACTGGACATTAAGAGACACGTATGCTACTCCAGCACCAACTGTCGAGTTTTAAATTCAATGGGCAGTTGAATACTCCTGAACGAAAAGTTAACTCGTGTAATCTTCAGGTTTTATTTGCCTCAGAATGTGCCATTTTGGAACTTCTTTGGAGCAAAATAAAGACTTCATTGTATTTTTAGCGTATTATTGCACCTTTTTGCATGAGATGGGATAGCACATCTGTTTTACTTTTGAGTGTAATACTAGCTATATTTTATTGTTTTCAATTATTTTCAAATCCTCTTGACTTTCCCAGTGTTCAAGCCGCTCGTAAAATACGGGAAGGAATCAGACAACAATGACATCCTTCTGGGCAGCCAACTGAAACGTAATGGCAATCGATGCAAGCTAGGATTTATTTTAGTAATACTTATTGGAAGGTATTTGTTTCACTGACATTTGTACCATGGTACTTGTAGAGCTCAGGCTCAATTCTGATTAGACATACTGGAAAGAAATGCGTTTTATTAACTAAATACGAAATAAAAATCCTAATATTTTAAGTCACACAATAGTAAACACATTGTGGAGAAATGAATGTTATGGCCACACCACCTAATAAAATATAAAATAATTATAGATATACGTTATTACATAACAAATAAGTGAACATTATGACTTTTTAAGTAAATAAATCATATTAAATTACAACTGTTATTCCTTCTTTAAGGCATATTTAACCTAAACTCCTAAACTCCGCGGTGCGAAAGTCCGATGACGGGCCAAGGCCTATCACCCGACCGATGCGTCTCTTACTTCTGCCCAAAACGGGCGTCACGAAAGGGGTACAGTGCTGGAGTGCGAGACGTGGTTAGCGCCCCGAGTCTCTCCTGGGCGATGAACGTGGTCTTCGAAACCTAGGACCGCTAATTTCCCCTCAAGCAGCTCCTCAATTGATCTTCCAAGTATCTCGCACAGCTGAGTGTACCCGTAAAGTCTCCCAGCGGGAGATCTCCACGGAGATACCAGGAATCGAACCTGGGCTTGGTAAGCACCTGCGCTGCCACCATGACTTCGATCAAACATATTTGTTTCAAAATGCGGAAAACAGACTACTAAATCTATGCCAATAATAATAATAATAATAATAATAATAATAATAATAATAATAATAATAATAATAATAATAATAATAATAATAATAATAATAATAATAATAATAATAATAATAATAATAATAATAATAATAATAATAATAATAATAATAATAATAATAATAATAATAATAATAATAATAATAATAATAATAATAATAATAATAATAATAATAATAATAATAATAATAATAATAATAATAATAATAATAATAATAACAACAACAACAACAACAACAATAACAACAACAATAATAACAATAATAATAATAATAATAATAATAATAATAATAATAATAATAATAATAATAATAATAATAATAATAATAATAATAATAATAATAATAATAATAATAATAATAATAATAATAATAATAATAATAATAATAATAATAATAATAATAATAATAATAATAATAATAATAATAATAATAATAATAACAACAACAACAGCAACAACAACAACAACAACAACAACAACAACGACGACGACGATGACGATAATAATAACACTAATTCCATGATGACAGCAATATTAATAGTGGCACTGTTATAAATAAAAACTATTCTTCCACTGTCAACTCGATGTATAGTCCATTTAATAACACCGGCCTGTGAAGATTTTGCGGCAGGGAATAATAATGGTCAATTCGGATGTTCTGATTTTGAAAACAATAATACCTTTTGCGTATCACGTACAGATTTTGAACAGGTCTGATTCAACTTAAAATTGAAAGTTCGATACGCCAATATTAACATCTCTGCATATTCAACTTACAGCATGGTTATTAAAACATGCAAAAATGCTAAATTATATTACATCATACTGTACAAACGCTCTCTCTGTTTACAGGTACTGTTGAACCTATCTCATGAACATTTATTGCGTAATACATAAACGGGAATCTATCTTGGAATCTACAGCCCAGTTTTAAACTTCTTCTCAGCTGTTCTCTTTAGCAGCCCTGTTGTGTGGTGAAAAAAAAAAAAAAAAAAAATATATATATATATATATATATATATAAATATAAATAAATATAAATAAATATAAATAAATATAAATAAATATAAATAAATATAAATAAATATAAATAAATATAAATAAATATAAATAAATATAAATAAATATAAATAAATATAAATAAATATAAATAAATATAAATAAATATAAATAAATATAAATAAATATAAATAAATATAAATAAATATAAATAAATATAAATATAAATAAATATAAATATAAATATAAATATAAATAAATAAATAAATAAATAAATAAATAAATAAATAAATAAATAAATAAATAAATAAATAAATAAATAAATAAATAAATAAATAAATAAATAAATAAATAAATAAATAAATAAATAAATAAATAAATAAATAAATAAATAAATGGCAAGCTCGAGTGCTATATCTAGGAGGGGATCTGTGTGAACAATCCTAACAATTTCTGTCATGTCTGTGATTTGCGATAAAATAACAGGAAAAGAACATCACTGCATTTTTCAAGGGTTTCAAAATGAAATTAGATCAAGACAAGAAGTTTGTTCCTCATATTGCGTGTAGAAGTTTTGTAGAAAATCTAAAGCAATGGTACAAGAGAGTTCGTTCATCTATGCCCTTTGGTGTTACTACGGTATGCCGCGAACAACAAAATCATATTAATGACTGTTATTTTTAATTGTGTAATATATCTGGATTCAATAGGAAAATCAAGGTGGGCACAAGGTGGGCAAACTTGTCATCAGTAGAGAGAGGATAAATATCCCATCGCTTACAATGTTCGCGCGCTCGTACTATACACGCTCCGTGGTGACTGGCAGACGGCGTAGCACGGGCGTTCAGAACATGTAAACAAAAGGGCAGGGCTGTGTAAGAAGCTCTAGTCCATTTACATCAGTTCATATCGTCATCTATTCGTTCCTCAAAAACATTGTAGTGAACAATAATACATTTTTAAATTGTTCAAAAGTAAAACTTGTCATCTAAACAATGTTTACACAGCGAGAAACTTCTCTCAACGTCACATGATGTAACTGGAGCAAACGTAAGATATTTTGCATTGTGTTCGTCATACGTAGATGACATTTTGTCTAGCTGTTGTAAACCAATTTTTATATGAACCATTGTAGCGTAGCCAGGATCATTACATGATTTTACATGATCTATTTTGCACATGTCTTAAAAAAACTCCGATTGAAGTGACAAATGGTCGTGTTCTTTATTCTTTGATGCTGCAACAAGTGCTTTATGTTTTTGGTATTACAATGTTGCTTCAACAATTTCCGTTTCTCCTTGGAATCTCTAATTTGTGAATAACATAACTTACAGTGTATCGTATCGCCATTCAATACGAAATTATTTCTTCAAAATTCTTGCAATAACTTATTTAATTTACTATCACCTAAAGCTGAAGACATTATTCACCTCGTATGTAAACACGGATCGCACAGAAAATAACACTCCCTCTCTGTACGGTACAGCTGTCATACTGAACCAGAGCACGCTGTTCACCCCTCAGTCCGAGGTAGCAGCGATGACGTCAAGCAAGCAATTCGCCGTGCAGTCAACCTGATTTCTTCTTCAGTGGATATATGTCCTCGCTCTAGTCATCAGCAATTAGGCCCGTAACTCATGGACCTGATGTTTCTATTCCATCACTAACTACCGTATTGCCAGAAAGCAGTACTGATACTTCGAGTATAGAACTTGAAATAAATTGGTCCCCAGACTTATAACAATCCAAATCCATCGAGTCAGTCAAAATTAAATGACTTGGTACGTGATTTGGGTCTTACCGAAGAAAAAAGTGAACTTTTAAGTTCGAGGGTGAATAAAGATAATCTTTTAGCACCTGAAACAACTTTGTATTGGTACAGACATAGAGAAAAAGAGTTCAACAAATATTATGTAAAAGGAATAAAAGCGTATTGCTGTGATATCGCTAACTTGATAATTCGTCTTGGAACACCTTACGAAACAAAATATTGATGTCTGTTTATTGACTTGAGCAAGAGAAGTCTGAAAGGTGTTCTGTTGCACAACAGCAATATGTTTGCTTCGGTTCCAATAGTTCACGTACCAACATTTGTATATTGCCTTGGAAAAAGTTAAATACAATGAACACAAGTGTTGTGATTTTAAGTTGTGCGGTATTTTATTGGACCAACAAGCAGGGAACGCGAAATTTTATGACTCATTGCCACTCCATCGGAGTACCTTGATTAGGTCTCTTGGGGATAGTAACTCCAAAGAACGCCCATTGAGACGTCACCAGCTTCCCCAAATGGCATGCGGGCTCATCCGGTAACTTTGGAGCTATTCCACCAGCAGCAAAAGCTACCGCCTGCGGTGCCGTAGTAGTGAAAGCGGGCGTTAAACACTACAACAACAACAAAAGCAGCAAAAGCTGAGCTGCCATACAATCCTACCAAGAGACGCTTGGATTTAAAAATTAGAAGTCAACCCACATTGTATGTATTTGTATGTAGTATTTACACCAGCGGTGCACAACGACCATTGCACTCTTACCTGCAGCCGCTGAGGAGCAAATCTTGTTATCTCTTGTCACTATTCCAATCACCATCCTGCAAACCCCACATCCCGTCATTACAGTGGTTAAGCCCTGACAAGGGCAGTTACACATAAGAAACACCTCGGGCTGTCCTCAGCCTGTCAACACTCCTCAGTCTCCTCTTAGCCAAACCACCTGTGCACATCTCCGAGGGGACTGAATCCGTACTTAAACACAATCACGTTGCACAGTCATGAATGCCAACCTCTGAACCAAATTACCGTCGAGTTCATGGCCAATTTAAGTATCACATACTGCAATAGAGGTGTCAGAGCTATATTTAGCTGTAAGTAGGCGTGCAAGTTCATGGGATTATGGTCAACTCTGTCTTAAAATAGTGTGGTATATCTTCATATTTTATTTCAAAATATAACTATACGAGAAAAAGAGAACAGAATAAATGTACGTATATAACTGTAAAAATTATAAGGTAGTGCAAAACGCGTAATAAGCATAATAAGCATAAAGCAGTGCAGAACAAACTGTTTTAATGCAGTGCAGAACGGAATAAATGCACAAATGTAACGACAAGTAAGTTTAGAACTGTGTAAAATAATAAATAAGCTTGAAACAGCACAGAAGGGGCAAAATGAACAGGTGTAGCTCGTAATCACTTTAAGGTACATTATTACGTACTCATCAGAGAAACAAATAACAAACATAGAAACTTTAGGGAGACATGAGTGCATCAGCTGAGTTACCTCACGGACTGGATTTAACGAACTAAGTGGAAGGCAGGAATATCGCCATTAGGATATGTCATACGATTTCTAAGGCACAGAAAACCCGCTAAGCTCATTATTGTCACATTTTTGTATTGACCAAGAATTAGCCTATATAATAACCCAAGGTGCAACAACCGTTTCTGAGGTAAGGCCTACCGCCCAGCCGCTGCGTTCCCCACCTCTGCCCACCACAGGCGTCATGAATGGACCGCAGTAATAGAGGACGGTACGTGGTCAGCGCCCCGATCTCTCCCGGCCGGAGATGCGGTCCACGCAACTAGGGCCGCTATTTTTCTATCAAGTAGCTCCTCAATTGGCCTCTCAGGGGCCTAACGTGACTGAGTGTACCCCGGACCAGGGCTTGCAGCGGGAGAAAATCCCCACGTCGGTACCGGAAATCAAACCCAGGTCTACCGCCCTCAGGGGACGATCATTAGCCTCTATGAGGGTTTTATATACATTAGGTGCCGTGTTGTATGGTTATGCAAAAGGAATTTGGAACACTCTGGATATGAAACATGCATATCAGAAAGCAGATGGCAAGAAATCCAATTTATCACTGGACATTCATATATATACTTACCCATTAATTGCTTTCTCTTATGTTTATTCTAAGAGGATATAGCCGAGTCCTTAAGCACTAAAACTTGTGGTTAAGGAGAACAGTAACATGTAGCAATACAAACTAATGCAATGAAGCGTCTAACTCCTGCAAATTACATGAAACAAAAACTGCCAGACAACACAATCCTAATGAGAAGCGCATGTGGGTCACTCAGCTTATTTAGAGAGACGCCAGAGCTTCCCTCTCTTTAAAGAAAATTTGTGTGTCACCATTTAGTGCAATTTAGAGCTCCCCTCTCGTCAAGAGAATAGCGGCAACAAAGGGAAGGCAGAATCAGGGCTGGCGATACTCAGCGGAACTCTAAACGACTAATTTAGTATTTTAATTGCGAAAGAGTTAATTAAGCGATTTTGCTAATGAGGCACAGCGAAACGCGTGGCGCAGTCAGGGAAGAGGGGTAGCACCGCACATTTCCATTAATTGCTGGCCACAAAGATCGACTAAATGACTGGTAGGCTACATGGTTTTGTCTCAACACGCTAAATACTATTTGCACTGATGTGCACCTGTCAATTTTAATCCTCTACCTTGCATGGTAATTTTACACATATCAAGGTGTAAAGTTTACACCAAGCATTTTAAGTTCATCAATAAACTTTTACTATGTTGATTTACAAACATTCACTTCTTTTAAATAAATTTAATTAATTAGCTGAATTTTGTTTCCCTTTTCTTTTTTGTTTTCCTAGTCGTTTTCTGACTGGTTACTGATTTTTATTCTGACACACATTTGCATACAGACAAATACCCATGCCCGAAGCGATACTCGAATCCGCGACCCTCTGCGCGGCGGAGCGCCAAAGACATACGCTCCAGCGACCACGGCTGCGAGGGCAAATACTTCAGCTGCAACTTTACTAACAACTGAGTGCTGTATCTTTCATAGACCTCAGCTGCAGTTCGGTTCCATCCTTTCCCCCGTGGTGACATCTGGGTGCTCTTGGATACACATTGTTGTGACAACAATCCCTGCTTATGACTTTAGCCCTTCTTTACTTTATCTAGCAGGCACATGCTAAGTAGAGCAGGGGCGAGTTTCCTCCGGGTTCCACGGTTTCCCCCGCCATCTCAGCCCACCGGTGTTCCTTCTTCATTCCATGTATCATCAGTGCCGCAGATTTTAAGCGGGCGTTAAAGATCACAAAACAAACCAATTCTATGCAGATTTCACTGGGAATACACGTTTCGAGGTTCCCTAAATAAAAAACCTTTCCAGAAAAAGACCCATGCGGTCCGAACAGCATAACTGAAAAAACGAAAAGGTGGTTAAATACCAAACTTGGGATTCAAGTTCAGCATCTTCCGAGAAAGTAAAATCTATTTTTGCATGCTTATTTTGGCGGACAGGATCGATTTTGTTTGAATTTCACGATGGGTAGAAATTCCGCTCATCCTCAATGTTGCGTTCCATATCCTGAATAATTTTTCTTTTCTTTTTGGCGGGAGGCAAATCCGCGTTTGTGTGTCACCTCCTCAATTATGAACCGTATCTTTTGACCCGGAGGTGTGGTTTGCAGTATGCGAGAGGCAGCAAGCAACGACGTTGTTGCAAGGTGTTTCGATAAAAGGCATCCCTCTACATTTAGAGTGTATTTGCTGCTAGCAGGCCTCTAGGAAGAGTGTCCTAGGGATAATGTATGTGCTGGTACTGATTTCTAAACTCCCAATCACGCTGTACATTTTTTTCGCTTCAAAATATTTCTGTTTATAAGGCTTAACACCCATGGAAAAATGATTGTGCGCAGTAGGAGAGCAGAGTACTTTTAAGTTCCACGTCGTGTTGCACCGCAGTTTACACAACTCGATATTCCAAAAACATCTGAGTGATCCATATGGTATCGTCTACCGGACACTCGAATACTGAATCATCACCTGCATTTGTATACATACTTGCAGATACAAACGGGAGTGACGATTTAAGACACAGCCTATTTGAGTATCCAATAAACGATAACATATGGGTCAGAGAACATAACCTCAGCTACATGTTGGAACATCGACTTGTTTAAACTGCTCTGCAACACAACGTGAAAAATATTCTGCTCTTCAAGTGCGCTCAATCATTTTTCCATGGGTGTACGAGTAACATGACATTCTATAGTAAAACCTATTATGCTAAGGACATTGTAAAACCATTATTACCCATCACTGCTGGGTTATACAGGCAAAATTAACCCTTGATAGGTGCAAATAAACACAAAAACAAAAGTTCTTATATTTGAACATGTTAAATAAACAAAATTCATCCAAAAGAATATGTCAGAGCTAATATTCCAGCATAATAAAACTTTACTACACACTTCACAAGAGGAAACATCTGATGTGCTTCACTCACATGACTTTCTCTACTCTTGTACTTACCATTCTTACGAACTCATATTCCTATATCTCTTTCGTGTTAATTGAGATAAACATTTGTACAAATTATCTTATTGCTTATTTCCTTGTAAGTGCATGGAGAATATTAGAATGCAGTGTGCTTTGAGCGATACTCAAATCTTTTAAACCTTTGAGATCTCGTTCACTTTGCACGCTTACCATATGAAAAAAAATGATCAACGGTGTTCCATTTCTCGAAAGTTTCACTGACACAAATAACAAGGAATATTTCCGAAAAAAAATTATTTGGACATAAATTGTGTGTTTTAGCGAGATCTACATGTTTTGTAGGGTAAGATTTTGTCTATCTCTTACTGTTTACGAGTTATTCAAAAGTCATCCAGAGTAAACAGGGCTACATAGGCTATACCCAGAAAATTCAAAATATACATTTAATTTGGCATACAAATATCTTAAACATATGGCATTTTAGTCAAAATCGTTAGTCATTTTTAAGGAATTCAAAATATTCGAAAAATTTTCCACGTAAAGGGTAGTTTAGGGTGGAGCTATTTTCTTCAAAATCTTTGTGTCGCATCCTTGAAAGACATTAAACTTAAATACCAAGTTTGGTTTTTAACCGACTTTTCGTTTTTGAGTTATGCTGCCCACGGACTGAAAAACAGACACACACGGACCTTTTTCTAAAAATGCTTTCCTTTTTTATTCATGGGATCTCAAAACATACATTTCCGGTGAAATCTTGACATCGAATTTTTGGGTGGGATACAATACTTCCTCTGCTTACCAACAGAGAAAGTAAAAAGCATATTACTATTCCAGTGGTCTTTCAACGTAGACCTACGTCTAAAACCACTCCGCAGACATGTGCGTTACATCTATCAAAGAACTCATTTCAGCTCTTAGAAACCTTGATTGTTGTTGAAAGCAACCCTACATACATTGGTAGAGCACATTAAAAGCTAAACAAAGTGTAAAGTACATGAAGTTTAGTTTCATTACTGCTATCTTGTTAACCAAGGCTGTGCCACGATGAGCATGCTTAAAGCTCTGAAATGGAAACTTTTGAGAGTTCATATCGAAAAAGGAGATTGTGGCCCTGATGTTTGATTAAGACTAGTTTTAGGTGCAGATGTTCAATGATTAGGTCTGTTCGACCTAGTTTTGCGGCGGTACATTATTTCTGAAGGGATGTGCATATAATATGAATCCACACCCGGTGGAACATCGCATGCTTATCATCCGTACGTATTTAGACTGACACCATAATTACAGTGTTCACAGCAATAAAACAGAGCCAATTTCTAGCAAGTGATATACTCCGCGTGAGGAAAGCATTTCATGTCTCTAATTGGCTAAAGTTAGATATGAATCAATTCCTTCTGGGTGGAAGCGGGGTACAAACTAACAGTATTACAGCCAATGAAGGACATTGTAGCGGCTTAAATTGAAAGGCGGTTACTTCGGGAGCGTAGCGGGATTGATGGAGTTAGGTGAGCAACTTATAATAACCACCATGAGTTGTAACAATAAGAAGATTTAACGACACTGGTATTGATTAGTGTGCAAGCAAACCATTCCACCTAAAACGATGAGTACAGAGGTTTACTTAAGATATTACCTTTGAGCATTATGTAAAGTCGGATGCCACTCCCATACTAGGAACCCTATGCTTGGGCAGAGCCTGCAGTATGATTTAGTCATCTTGCCAAACACTACTCCCCTACTTGGAATTATGAAGGTCTTTTTATAAGATACTAAACGCCTCCACTCAGGAAATCACCAAATATGGTATTGTAGACTTTGGTTTCTTTATCTTGCATCATAAAGCCCACGATACCATAGGAAATGAATGGTGCCTTGTGGCACAGCTTTATGCTAGCATCCTGTGTTGCACCACATTATGAAGTTAGAAAAAATCTGGACCTTATTTAATGGCATACGTTACAATATGACGGTTGGAGGAGTGGGAAACACAATAAGTATTACAGTGTTCTTAGTTGCGATGTGGGTATAGTTTTGAAATTGACTGTACTGAAAAACTTGCAAACGAACTTTATTGTACATTTTTAGGCCTGGAAAGCATCTGTAAAGTCTTTCAGTATTTGGTGAAGAATTTCTTTAAAATATGATCGGAATATTCATGAACAGGAACTCCAAAACTGTCAGAAATACCCATAGAGGATGTGAAAAGGAGGTTAATCTGATCATGACTGCAGTAGCTTCCCTTCAAAATATCCAACATTGCCGCTCTAACGTGGAAATGTTTGCAAGGTTTTCTACCTCAACCTAGAAACCAACGCTTCAGTCTGCGACTTTCGCCTATAGTAATCACACCATTGATGTAGTTATTACAGTTTACTATGGACATAACCATGATGTATAAAACGCGATGACCTCACAGCAAGTACCGGAAGTGGTCCTCATTAATATCAGAGAAGGACTGCAGATGCTTCTCCATACTACGGAAGACAGCCCTCAACTTGTTGGTGGTCACAGCATCATTTCTCGCCGAATTTGGTTCTACTCCCTTTATCGACTGGACCAAGAGTTCAGTACTAAAGTATGCAACCATGTTTGCTTGTTTCGCAGCCCACTGACTTGCACTGTTGTGTAAAGCTTAAGCTGCCTATCTGTCTCGAACCAAGTTGTTTCAAGCATGTGATGTATATGCCCATGGGACAAAGCACGACATTATAGGTCCACATTCTCGTCTATGTTTTCGTTTATCCTTCATGGTGAAGCTTCCAGTTCCAGGAAGTACAATAGTAAGTAAAATCCGGAAAATCGTTAACCATTCACTTTCCTTTATTTGCTTATTTATTTTATTTGCTTTTAGCCAAGTTTTTAACCACCTCTTTTTGTATTGGCAATACAGTGAACATCGGATATTTGCAAAAATAATCCGATTTATGTAGAACTGCTATGGTTTGAATGCGGCTAAATTTATACCTGTCACGCTCATAGCAGAGAAGGTAATGCCGCATACAAGCCTGATATAATTTGCTCACGATTACCAAGATATCATTACTCGCATTTGAAGTTCACGCGTGCGATTCCCAGTAAGTGCAAACTATGACCACGAGGTTTAACCTCGTCTGCAGGAGAACACTTTGATTGGTGGTTCCTCTGCATCGCTTTTTATGCCTCGGCTTCCTTTCATTCCGCTTCCTTAATGTTTTAAGTGTGCTTCTAGGTTTCGTGGCGGGGGGTGGTGCCGGACAGATGGTGCGGATGCTTGCTCCAAAGAAAAATTATCCCCTGTGGGTACTAGAGAGTAGCCTAGTTGGTATGGGTTCATCACCCCCTCTGGTCAGCTCCAGCAATGGGTCGGGTCTTCGAGGCAGACAATTTTAAGGGACCTCCGCATGTCTCTGGCCTGCCTGCCCGTGACTTGCAGTCTCCTGTGTGGTTGCTTCATTTTATACCTTCCTCCTAGAGTCCTAGCTGGAATAGATCTTTAACGTCACACTGGCGAGATGTCCTCCTCCGCTCTATACCTATTCTTTGGTAATGCTTAACGACCCTTCCTATTACACATGGCACAAAGGTTGGTGGATAATGGATGATACGTGAAATGACATGATGGTTTGGAAAGAAAACATTCCTGGCCTAAGTCTGGTGTATCTCCCGATATTTGTCAGTTATGAGGACTGGGAAAAATCTGGAAAATCTTCAGTCAGGGACAACGATCCTAGCGGGATTTGAACCGCAGGCGTCTCGATAAGGAGTCCGTTAACGTTTTCGGTTATCCGTATCGGTATGATTAACCGTAATGAATCATTAGATAATTTTAAATATTTATACACCCAAGAACCCGAACCACTGTCCCTCATTTAAGTAAGGAGTACACTATACATGTATTGTCCATTTAGGTAGGGTTTTAATCGTGCTTACACGGCACGGACACTGCATGTTCTCTGTATTTATACACAGACATATAGTTGTATAAATCTCTTGCACGACTTAAACCTTCGTGTAACTTCCTGTTATGGTACAAAGAATGGCAGAGCATGTCATTTTTGTTATGCTGCAAGCACATGCATTGATGTGCAAAACCGCATATTTTTGGAATGGTGGTAGCTGCTGTTGTTAAGAAGTGCAGAGCTATACTTACGTGGCTGCCTTATGGTGGATAGACACAGCTACAACTCTATACTCTATCTTAAGACTCTGCAGTATTGCATATTCCAAATATACCTACTGCAGAACATTGGACCAAATCTTCCAATCTGTTACTTCGAAAAATCCCGTTTCATTCTCTTTTAAATCTGTAAAACCTGATAACATTTTATTTTAAGATTACGTAAATTATTCCATATTGGTTCATAATACATCAGAACCACTTAGAACTTGATTCGTTTCATGGTCATACCATTTAAGGTTTAGCCATAGTCTTTGTACGAAACGATTTATTTGCGTTGAAGTACAACTTGCACATTCGACTGTAGTGCAATAATTATGGATATTTGTTAGGAGTAAAATGCAGCCTTCAAGGGTAAGCAAAAAGGGCCATTCTTGTTCTAAATGCATTCATAGAACGCCATAATACTTCTGTCCCCAACGCTCTGAATTCTCTACTCCCTTGTTCTCGACGAAGCCCTCATCCCTTACAAATTCTGCATTGTTGCGAGCAAGATGAACTACACGGCGCTTCATTTCAGTTAAGCAAGTTTTGACATGCCATCCGAGATACTGCTAATAACCCATCCAAAGCTCATTAATCACCAAAGTTACTGTCACATTTTGTGTCATCCACCAGAATCCTCGATTTATTACGCTTCTTACCCAGATAAACGTTGTATATAGATACAGAAACGATCAGAACTTGTGTAGCTCATAGTTCTGTGAGAATTAGGTAACTAATTTATTGAATGGACCAGAAACCTAAACCTTGTGCTTATATTAAGGAAAACAAATGTTTAGACTGTTGAGGTTAGTCTTTTATTTGTAATTTTAACATCGAAAAAGAAAAAACATGATCAAGATAAAGGAAGCTATTTTATCCGTGTCTCAAGCATCCAGGCAACAGAATGCCCGATTTCATTTGTGGTTTTACCACGTATCCCGGGAAGGAAATGCTTAGGACGAAGAGGTTGCTATTTTATTTCTGAGCTCAACATGCATTTCGAGATGAATAAGTTACTATTTTAATCTGTGTATCCAGTAATAACCACAGCAACGAAACACTATTGTACTTGTGCATCTAGCATGTATCCAGGAAAGGAAATGCCCAGGCTGAAAAAAACTGTGTTTATGATGCATCCAGGTGAAGAAATACACAAGACGAACAAGTTGCTGTTTTATTTGTGGGTTCTACATGCATTGAGGCAGGGAAATTCCCAAGTTACCGAAGTTGCTATTTTATTTGTGAGGCCAACATGCGTTGAGGAAGGGAAATTCTCGTAATGAAAAAGTTATTGTATTTGTGGATCCAACATGTAGGTATATTAAGACTACGCTGCGAATACTCTCTCCCTTTTCCCCTCAAACTCAGTCTTTTGGAAAATTAGTTTACATGGCCAACCTCGCCCACAATTCCCGGTGCTTGTACACATAATAACAAGATATGTGGAGTTAATAAAGTAGCAAAACATGTGACCTTAGTTTTTCAAGTACAAGCACCACATAAATACAGAAAGAAAATTTCTACCCCATTATAAAGGAATTGCCACTCATCACAAGATATTACGTTAACATTCACGTGTGCTTCTTTTCGCCTTTGATCTTCACGATGTTGTGAGTATAGGGTTTTCTTTATAAGCTCGGTAATAGCTTGAATTTTATTATTTTCTCAAATTATCCTCACGAATATGTTATTGCAGTTAATGTCGAGCTTCCAATTCGCACATGTGATGTTTCCAGACTTATTTTTCTCTCAATACCCGTGCAATATGTTGCTGCATTGCTAATGCTAAGCGTGGTCTAGTTATGAATATTAACTAACCACTAGGAAGTGTATTCGCCAGTGATTACAATTCCTTTAAACCTGTTTCTCAATATAATGCATAAACCATCTCACAAAAGGTATTTAAGACAGTATATTTAAATAAATAATGCACCAGAGGCAATATCTAAACAAATATATAATTTAAACATTAGAAAAGAGTTTTAAAATTTCGACTTTGTAGCCATTAACTATACAAAATACATTACTCTAAGAACTACTAAAAAGGAGAATGGAAAATATAGTACAAATGTGTTTATGCAAACGTAGCCAAAGAGCACTTTTAAGGCACCTTTTGCTCTCGGAATTAGATAGCCATAGTTGTGCGCACATCCAGCATAATGGTGACGAAAAAGTTGATGCTGAATAAAATAATGTTATTGCATCAATCACAGATTACAATAACAGCCTTATTCGAATTACATGAATATTTACACCTCACATTCAAACTTAAACGATTCCTAGAAATTCTCACATTTCTCTACAAATGTAACAAAATTCAAAGTTATCTGACAATATTAAACCACTTTCTAAGTAATTAGAACATAATTTTGTATGCAAAAGTCCGTGTATAATTATTGCTTACATGTAGCGAGTTGGAGGAACAGAGCATTAGCATTAGCATTGCATTTTGACACATACTTATAAACCGACTGAGTTGTTCCAAGAAAACCAAAGAGGTATTATTCCATATATGATATTGTCATGTATGAGACTGTCATATATTCGACATTATGAACCTCGCTGTTTTTAGAATAGGTTGCGTTGATAGGAAAATCAGTTAACCGATTTCAGTAGTATGCAGGGTTGCCAACCTTTAAGAGCAAAACTATCGTTCTGGCCACTCAAAATTATAGATTTGGATTCAAAATTATCGTGCACCATACACCAAATGCTAAAATAATAAAAATATCAGCATAACACTTATGAAAATATAATGTACTGATGTTTATGGTGTCTACTTATAAGATTGATGACCCCAACCAGCATTACAACTTTAGCGCTATTCATCTGAAAGTTCATCTGCCTCAACTGTTGCTGCATTATTCAAATTTGTTGTTGAGATAAACGTTAACATCTCGATGACTTGCAGGTTTTTGGATCCACCACATTCTTTTACAATCTATCTAGCACCCATGTTTCTAATTTTTTATTAAACCCAGTTTAGAAAAAAAACTCTTTTACAAGAAGCGTTTCTGTGGGTCAACGAAATCATTGATAATACAAACTCCGTTCTTTGAAATCAGTATTTCCACCAAGGCGACACATATGTTTAACAGCACTCCAGAAACCGTCAGGTTCAGGTGCTTTCTTTAATTCACACCGAATATCAATTTTTCTGAGCAGTGGCTTCTTCATTGAGATTACCAGATCTGGGCACACTGGCAATAAGAGGATAAAGGGTAGGACGCTTAGTAGGATATGAAATGGTTTCCTTAGAGGGGTGGAGACAGGCCATGAGGGTAAAAGTGGTGTCACTATCTATAATTAATTTCATTTCGCTGGTGTGAGAAACCAGTGAAAATATTTCGCCGGTATCGAACTGTCGTACATTCAAATTATCGTATGCCCCCATAATTATCGTACGGGCTGGCAACCCTAGCAGTATGTATAGTAAATATGATTTCAAGTCCTTCGTGACAGAAATCTAGCAAACCGAAGGAAAACATTAAATCAAACTCATGATACGAATTGCTATGTGCGAATCTCGAAGAACGTAATTTATACGATGTGACTATTAGTCACCACAGATCCTATAGCGCATTACGTAAGAAAGTAACTTTGACCACATGGAACTAAGAAAAAATACCACTCACTGTCTCTGTAGATCAGATTCGAAAGTGCGTTAAATAAAGAAAGTGAAAGCACGAAAATAAAGAAAGCAAGAACAAGCGAATTGAAGAAACGGCCGAAAGTTTTTGAAGAAGAGCACTTGAGGCCGAAAAATTTTCGTATTCTAGCAAGCCTGGAGTCTTCAATTGCTCCCTCAAAAACAAAGCTTAAGAAGAGAATAAAATCAAATATCATTTGAAAAAGAATTTTTCTGCGCCGGAACACAAGAGGCATTAAACGTGAGAAAAGGAACGACGGAAACGAACTGTGGGCCTTTCCTTTCTGTTGCTCGTTTTCTCATTCGGACCCCAGCAGCATTCCACAAACATACTGCAGCATGTGCGGCGCACATTCCAAGACAACACAAAATGGACATTCCGTCCTCCCCAGTACAACCAAGATTTTCTTTTCCGGTCAACATCACAAGAAGAAAAAACTGCTACTGAGGGAGCCACTGCGTGGGTTGTGGATTTTGTTTATAACGCACCCTCTGAATCGGAAATGGAACATCGTATCATAGAGGTAACAAACACGGGCACTTTTATGCAGAAAAATACGGGTTTATCCGAAACATTAACTATTATAGGATAGTTTCTGGGTTTTAACGCAACATTTATTAGTCTCTAGGTTGGAACTGCCGATAAGTATGCAACTGTCATTTTTTTCTTTTAATACACAGCTTCCTTTAAAGACACAGAATAAAAGAATCTCATTGTTGCACTCACGACTCTCTGTACTCTTATACTAACTATTCTTACAAATTCTTATTCCTCTGTCTTCTTCGTGTTAGTCGATATAAACATTTGCAGAAACTACCTTATTTCTAATTTTCTTGTAGACGCAAGGGGAACATGGGAATACAGTGGTCTGTGAGCAATAGTCAAATTTTTTAAACCTGGTCGCTATGCGAAGACTTTTAAATTCTGTTCTTTTTGCACAACCAACAGATAAAAATGTGAATAAAGACCTTTCATTTCAGAAAAGTGTTGCAAAACTCACACAAATAACAAGGAATATCTCCGAAATGGTTCACTCCAAAAACATTCATTTGGGCGTAACTTGTGTGTCTTAACGAGATTTACAGTACAGTAAGATTTGTTCTCTCTTACGGTTTACCAGTTATGCAAAAGTCAAACTCGTCAAGAGTAAACTGGACTACATGAATTATAGCCCGATAATTCAAGATATACATTTAATTTTCTATAAAAATATCTAAACATGTGACATTTTAATCAAATTCGTTAGCCATTTTTGAGAGAATCAAAATTCCCGAAAAACTTTCCATATAAAGGGTAGTTTAGGGTGTAGGAATTTTCTTCAAAGTCTTCGTGTCCCGTCCTTGAAAGATATTAAACTTGAATACCGCCTTTGGTTTTTAGTCGACTTTTCGTTTTTGCGTTATGCAACGCCCACGTCCAGGACCATACGCACCCATACACACGCACTCCAAAACTCACCCACCCACCCAACCGCAAACACGGACCTTTTTCTAAAAATTCTTTTTTTATTCAGGAGGCCTCAAAACGTATATTTTCGATGAAATCCCGATATCGAAACTTTGGTTCGAATTTAATACTTCTACTTACTGTATGTAGTAGGGAAAGTAATAATAGAATTCTCATTAACCCATACACAAACCTTTAATCTAATACGCAAAATATGGTAACTAGAGTAACACAGAAATATAGCATGAAGGCAATCTCATCAATGGTGTGAGTTGGCCGAAAGGATTCCGTGATAGATGATTCAAAATTAATGTCTTTAGAGCCAGTTTTATTTATTTAGTTTTAATGTGAGTGAAAGTTCTCCCCAAATATTAAATGTGAATTCACAATACGTGGCGCTAAGAGTGTATTAAATGTTATTGTCTTATATCAAATGCAAGTGCTCAATTTCACGATGGAATTAAAATATTAGCTTCTTCGATGCGACTGCATCACAGTCATTTCGAATATTAAACCATTGAGTAGGAAAAATTATCAAACTTTATATATCTGACATTTGGTTTTCAACTGACACCGGATGCTTGCGACGGGAGGTTGTTTGGGCAAGCCGTGTTCGGGGATAGTAGTTTATAAAATCAACTAAAAATGCCTTTAGCTTTCGGCAGAGGGTGCCATGCTTTCAGGTTACACTTCAATCCAGTTCTCTATGCACTAAGCCCTTTGGTTTTGCTCAATATTAAGCAATTAAATACGTAAATAAACAACTGCGCGACAAAGTGGGCCTAAGAATATCTGACAATTAGTAGCTGCATAGCGACAAACCTTAAAATCAGTTTGTTTTTGCATCCTATAAATATTTGCAGTACGCATTTACCCATACATGGACATTACACCAATTTAGCAATATCGTTATGAGGGATGATAAGTTCTAAGGTTATGCGACAAACGGTCTGCAAATATCAACTTTTAACTACTTAAATATGATTAAAAATATACAAAACGCAAATACACAGCAGTTAAAGATTACATGGAAACATTAAAATGCCAGAATGAAAGGGGTATAATAAAAATACTTAAGTATTTGAACTTTCCTTTACACAGCTTATTACAATATAAATACATGTGCAAAATGCAGTGGCAATAGAAGTAGTAGTTGTAGTAGCAGCAGTATTCATAGGAGGAGGAAGGAAAGGGATTGTGGGTACGTAACCTCTACTGTTATAAGCGCCATAATACGTATGAAAACACTATCAAACACTAAGAACAAAGTCTTATAGAACACAGGTCTGAGATAAATGACTAATACCGTAAATGAAAAGTAAAAACACTGTTAGCAACTGTAGAACGTGTCACTAAAGGACAGGTGAATCACACATTTAAGAGAAACGCAAAAGAGAGAGAAGCACCAACATAGCACACCTCGCTGAACTAAAAACTGACACTAGATGTAAACGTATGCAAACCATCAACAGCTCATTATAATGAACGAAGAGAGTTGTAGTATTACAACACAACAAGTGACTGTGGCTAACACAGCAGTGCCCGAGTCGCAATTTGCTCCATATTACCTGGAGTGCCTCCTCCACTCCCCGCCACCTGGAGTAACTTCTGGCGCGCCTCACGTCGCGAGGAAATACTCCAAATGATCCCTATCCCTGGCTTAACCTACCAAAGTTCGTCACCTCAAACATCAGCCCACTCATGACGCCAGCGTCATAGAACAGAACAGCATAAAGGAGTGGTAAAATCATCACTAAAACGCAAGAGACAAAACACCTGAGAGACAAATTTGGAACCTATTACCCTGGCAGGCTTACAAGTACTGGAACCTGCACAAAGGACACGCTGATATACGTAGCAATGAGTGAATGAAGGCGATTCTGGGTGAGCTATGTATTGGAATTCTAACTGTATAGCGACTGTAGGCTGTGAAAGTACATCGGAGCAAATAACACAATGTTGCAAATCTTCAATATTGAACAGGTATTAAAGCTGCTAAAGAATACTGAAAAGCTCAATGGTAAATATCCCTTTTGTGGAAGGCGATATCTAAAAGTCTATTGGCCAAGAGTAAAAGCACAACCTAGAAATGGACGTCCTTTGAGTCGTCTGTGGACACAAAACGAATTTTTTCAAGGCATTTTTTAGATTCCAAAACGGCTAAACAACCAGCCAGGATTTTTAGACCTTGGTGCGACTCAAGTCTAAATCGAAGTCTTTCTCACAACGGAGCAATGGAGGAAATCCAGTTTACCTTGAGGAAATGTTGCACAGTAAAATGACATCGGCGAGCAGAAGCAGAACACGGAAGCAAATGGATGTCCAGTTAGGCTAAAGACTGTATGCATTCGTATCTACAAAGTAGAACACCGACCCAAATACCAATACCACGGTGATGAATACAACTTGTGTGACGTGAAATGGATGTTCATGCCGAAGAAACCTCAATGCATCTGCAATCAAATTTGGATATCACCAGTGAGTGATAGGCATAAAAGAACGATCCAGTGAGCTACACAGGGTGTGACATTTAAAACATGCAAAGGATTAAGAGCATGACCACGCTTCGCTTTTGAGCACAATGTATGAAAAGAGAAGATTAGATTTGTATCAAAAAGTAATCCTAAATGGTTTAGTCTCAAAAATATAGCAACCGTCTTACTCATCCTCAGAAATTGGTGTATAATGTGCGCGGATATATCAAATTGTAGGAACATAGAAGGGCTGGGACGAAAATCCCAGTCAACGTTCTTGAGAAAAGTCAAGTTCAAGACACTATGTGACCCGCCAGTTAATTACGTGTTCCAACACCCTAAAATGCAGTTAATGAAGAAAATATACGCGTAACCTGAAGATAGACGACAATCCTTCCCAGTTTTTAGTATTCCGAAGATGGTGGCCTCGTGCCATGCTGTAACCTACTTGGTGGTATGCCATAGAGATGCAAGAGAATGAGTTTGCTTTTGGAAGAGAGGTGCGGTAGCGTTAACGCATTAATAGGTTCCATCTGGAGGTCTGAGTGCCAAGGGTTGCTTCAGCTTCTCCATGGACTATAATACTCGGCGTTAAGATGTCTAAAATATAACCCATCCCGGGTTCCTAATAGAAGAAAAAAAATTCAGATGATAATTGGATGAGCACTAAATAGTGGGAAGGCATCATACTGAATGTCAGAAACGTGAATCGGATCAATGACGGAGTAATTTTTCCTAACGACGAATATCATACACTGTGTCACTTTATCAGCCACACAACGAAGTTTAGGCCTTACAAGAAATGAAGCCGTGAAGTTATCAAAACATTCCATAAACGGGGTCCAAGTTTCTTGTTGCTGGTCTGAATTACTATGCCACGAGCACTGGCGAACCTTCTAGGCGATGGTGGGCTTTAAAATCCTACAACAGAAGAGCTTTCCCGGTAGGACCCCGGATGTGGGGACACCAGAGTGTCAATGTGGCGATGGCAACGGAGAGATGAAGGCTCTATGTGCAACCGTGGGGGGAAAAAAGGAGTCATGTCTGGAAGCCAAATTTGTCTATACCCTACAAGGCACAGAGGCTTGATTGATCATATGGGTCAGTAATATTAAGACTTGGAACTTGTGTCAACTTGTTGCTGCCACTACACAACTGTGTCGCGGATAGTGTAAACAAGGCGCAGTGCTGTGTAGATCTTAGACGCATTTGCCGTTCCGTACAATCTTTTTGTCCACTGGAAGAAAAGGTACCAATACAATGCAGCAGGCTGGCCAGTACAGAAATTTCCCAATGAGCAATAAACGTTCCTAAAGGTATCGAAAGATTCGTTTCAATATCTCTCATAGGGAAAAACATGAACGTTTGAATGTTACACTTTTTATTTCACTTTTCTGTCATTTTGATAGTTTTTGACAGTTGCAATACGTGTTAAAAATGAAAATTATGTACTCTTAACATATTGTAAATGTAAAGCGTTATATGTAATTTTAATCATTAAAATCTGGAGAAAAAGAAGAAATAAAATTTTAATCTTGAAAATTTGGCCACGTATGACCATTCTGAGACCCCTTAAGAACCGTATAAGGACATGCATTTACATTTTCGTATCGCGTCTTTATCCTCTTGATTAAATTGCTGCCACCAAAAGTTGAGAAACTGTGTACTATGGGTAGCAATATTTGGTCTTACTAGCTGCAAGGAGGTAGCCACTTGGTTGGTAAGAAAACCAATGAGCTCTCTATTTGGTATGTTAACAGGATGCATAGTTACTCATACTACACACCTCGAAGAGTAAGTGTACGGGGTTTCTCTACATAGACAGGATAGTCTTATGGCAAGGGGTAGCAGAGGTGTTTTCTACATAAAGAGAGTCCTTCTGTACGCTTTTGCTTTTAAATGGACACATGTTGACAAAAAAGGTTGGCCTTTACGTACGTGTAACTTCTAAGTAAACAACCAAATAGCTTTACATCTCTTAAAAGCTCTGCGTCGTTTTAGTGAGATGTAAAAACGATATGTCTCCATGGCGGACAAAATCCTCCATTATACAAGAACTTTCGACCATGGGCTACAACTCCTCATACGTTACCCCGGCTTATGAAGATATCCTATCGATTCCAACATCATCCCTGGTGTAATGATAGAGGGATCTAATACACGTCAGTGGTTAGCTGCTCATGTGATAACGCCTCAGCAGGATTATAGTTGAACATCTGACACAAACGCAGCTCTACATGACGATAAATATGTTGAGATGATGCCGTTATCCTGTCACCTGTTGCAAAAAAATGGGAAACAAAATAAAGTTGCTCAAACACATGACAGAGACCAACATGTGGACTCTGCGCATGCGAAGAAACCAGGTAAAAGAATAAATAAGATGATGGCGAGACAGTACGCACGAACGACATGGACAAGAAAAAGCAATGAACGGTAAGAGGCGGAGCATAAAACTAAATGGTATAGAGCGCACAAGGGCCTTTCTATATCCCCTGGTGGCTATGAGGAACAGTCCACCTCGAGCAGAAGGGGACTACGTCGCTCTCCCCTGACAAAGCAATACCCATTTCAATTTACCGCGTAAGTTGTTTGATATTTAATTGTTTAAGGCTCAACTAAATACCATTACATTGATGCTAAATGTGCTTGATGCTCATAACCACATTAAAAAGCAAGGTAGATTTGTTTCCAGCTTCTAGGTATCTCTCTAGATTGCAACATGCCTTCCTTTCCTACCATTTCAGCGTAGTACAGAAAATAAGACAAAATACCCAATCCCTAGAATGCAACACGGTGTTCTACAAACCTGTAGATGCATTAGATACAAAAGGTCTCTTGATACCTACTAGTTAATTATTTTCCAATGAAGCTGATCGTGTTTTGTGTTACCAGCAAGGGTAGGTTTGTGTCGCACAACTTGTGCATTACGGAGTTCCTGGCTGACTGATACCTCACGTCTGAGTATGGATGAAAGACGATTGTCTTATGTAATTCTTGTATTCCCTCACTGAAAAATAAGAAATATGTGCTCAAGAAAATATAAGTAAACAGCACACCACAATACTAAACGAGGTTACTTTACTAATAGTTGCTTGCTATTGATAGCTAAATAACAGCACTCTCTAACTAGGGTTTCCTGTAGCATGTAGATCTTCACTATAATATTTCACAGGAATTTGTGACAAGCAGAAAACACTAGTCAGAGAACTTATAGACCAACATATGTACTTCCAAACTCTCCTTCATAAATTGTCTTTGGCAAATTGGCGCTATCACATATACAGTAAGAGATCACATGCATTTGTTACTGTATCCTACATTCCTAGTGTAAAATCGTTCCATTTTTATGTTGGCTCTCCTGCAGTAGACTGAACCCTAATGTCCTTAGTGATGTGTAAATCATTGTGAAATATTTGGAGAAACAAATCTTCAGATTCTGACAGCAGAAGTTAACACGTAGCTTCTGCTCCCTGAAGGGTAAATATTTTCCCTTGTGGCCATTATAAGAATTTTCAAGAGATATTTAAACTACCGTATGCTGGAACTGAAAGCCAAATTCACCATGGACGCAGCACACCCCCTCAAAACTTTATTTTTGTACTGTACATTTTTTAATTTCACACCTTCATTCTTTTTTATAAGTGAAATATCTCTGACAAAGTAATTATATTATCCATACATAGTCATAATAATGCGTGGGACTATTTATTCTAAGCCTATGTTCATATGCCATGCGATATGTCCTAAATACCGCATAAGCATATTCATGTTAACATAAAAATCTATATATTATTCTTATTCGCACTGGCATATTGTGTAATTTCTTCTCTCATGCTGTTTATCTACCTGATAAGTTTCCTTTCTGCTGTCGTCTCAATTTACAGTGTTTGAAAGTTCTCTTCATTCGCATTACAGGCTATTTTAATATACCTTAACATCTGTATTTACTGCGCAGTACTTTTATTTAGTTTTTGTAAAGTTGTTTATGTTTTGATGCATCCTTGGCCTGCTATGTCTTGGAAATTTCATTTTCCACTTTTTTAGTGTTTATTTGTGATACACTTTCTTGTATTCAAAATATTTACCGGAAGAACATCGTGGTGAGAATGGACTGAATTGTGGCTAGCACCTCACAGGCTACAGGCTCATTTGGCATTTTGTTCTTTCATCAGCCGATTTCGAAAAAAAAAAAAAAAATGCTTTTTGTTCTAAATTGGATGCGTAATTCCACAAGAATGTACGAAGATGATAGTTTTTTACTTGTAAGATGCGTAGAGTACCTAACTTATTTCTGAGAGAGCTTTGGTAGTAATTATGGGACATCACACAGGTTTTCGAAACAATTAATCACTTCAAAGAATTGAAGGAATAATCCGAGCAGCTTTTTCGGACGTGAAGTACCTCGACAACGTTGCATTGAGGTTGGTCACGGAATTGCGCGAAGCAGCCTGACCTTCGAACGCCTTTGTCCGCCTGCGGGCCCGGCATGTGGCGTGAAGCAGCTTAGCCCCGTCCGTTCTTTGTTGTGCGCCGAGCCCACCCTGACAATACATACAACGAGAATATATTTAAAATGTTAACTACACAAATCAGATTTTCATAGTAACGAACTTTTCACTTCCAGAATTTAAAAGACCTTTGAAGTTAAATTGAATGGATCTATTTTAATTAAAGTGGTTTTAAAATAGAACATTAAGAAACTATTTTTTTCACCGAGCTTGAAATTTGTCGAGTATATTAGCATTTTAGATATATACTTGTGGTAAACATTTAAAAATCATGGATGAATGTTTTAAAGGCATTGCAATTCACAAATCAGTGTTCTTATCGTCCCTAAAACAGAGGCCAAAGCTGAAAATGAATGAAGGCATGAAATCAATATACTAACCAAAGGACCCTAGTCCCTATGTTTATCCAAAGGTCTATGGGCGCAGCTTGGCTCAGACGAGCTACAAGAGCGTTACCTGCATACCACCACGATGACTTTTCACGGAAATTTGAGTATTTCAAATGAAGCTTTGCGATGGAAAAACTTGCATATTTTTTAATGCACGTATAAAACATTTGTACAAAAACCATTTTCTAGTGCAATAAATCTGTTTAAAATGGGAGCAATTCAATTTTGCCTAGGAATTAATTGCCATTTTACCTCTCTTTTTAGTAAATTAATTTAAAAATTGCCAAAATCAAAGTAATTTTATTTCAGTATTGATTAAGCTAATATTAGCGTTGCTGAGTTGCATTACTGCAGCTTCGGTCTGCAATGTTTCGAACGTGTTATATGTTTGTACAAAATTTCATTAAGTAATGTGTATACTTTAGAATGGAGAGCCATCTATGGGAAATGTTGGAAACATCCTAGTGGTGCTCAACTCTCTTCTGTGGTTTATCATATAAAAATTGTTTTATATTCTATAGTGACCGGAATACTCAGAACATACATGAACTAATGATTTTTCTGTAACACGAAACGTTCAAAAACTCTGTTCCGATGAAACCATACAGCAAGCACTTTTAATGCTGCTATGAAACGATAATACTGGGAAATACTTCCTTCTTGTTTATATCCAGGGATATTCTGCAAAATGTTGTTTGCCGTTACGGAATTTGTTTTCAGACATGCATCTAGCAAAAAGCTGTTTTATATACAGTTTGAGTCACCTTATCTCCACCATAAATACGTATGTGTGAATGGAAATTAAATTAAAAATTATATTTACAGGAAAGAATGCACTTTCAACATAAAATTATGACTCTTTAATATGGAAATCCTGTATTTTGACGCAAATGTTTTTTTTTTCTTTTTTTTTTTTAAGCGAAGGAACGCTGTCATTGGTTGAAATTTGAAATTGTTATGCACATGATTGGTTGATTTCAACCAACTCACATATAAGTGGCAATATAAGTAGGAACGTTGGTGGGTGTGGTGACTTAAAGCGGGAATTAATGTAGATCGTAAAAGAGCCTGATTTTTAAATTCACGTAGTTTCGTTGCTGTTCTACAATCCTACTTCATTTAAAAGATTCAGAAATAATTAACAATACATTCTCTAACAATCGGCTGGCCTACTTCAAATAGCTCATTTTTAGCCATTAAATTTATCAGTCAACATCACTGGTATTCTTTATCCTTACGCCTTGACCAAGCGACTCAGGCGGTAACGTCTGTGGCTCCAATTCGGGAGGTCGCGGGTTTGAAGGTTTTTCGGAGGTTTCCCCGGGTCGCCAGGTGAATGCTGGGAAGGATTTCCACATCCTGTCACCTTCTTGACTCTCCATTTCATTGCATTAATCATGTCATTTCACCCTTCATTACGTTGTTTCTTTCAGTTTGGAAGAGCCGTCAAGCGTCGCCGCATCAGCACGGTAGAGGAAAAGGGCGCGCTCTGGAAGTCTCCTCTCCAGATTGGAAGCTGAGCCTACCGGTTTTCGGGCCCCATGGGATGGTACAAGCTCGAGGGGGGAGCCGCCGAGTCCCCCTTGGGGGAACGAACTCAAGAGGTGAGAGAGGAGCCGAGCCGAGCCAGCCTCCGCCGGGGTGATTCTAAGAACATGTGGGGAACCTGCCACCTGTTATTTCGTGGCTATATTCCGGCCGCCCTAAGAATCCGTTCGCTTCATGCATCCTCCCGAGGATGCCCCGTCAGGGGTATAGCCACAAAAGATCACCTTTCGGATAAGGTGATTAGTCCCCCTCCGCAAGTAGTCAGCCATATCCTTACATCTCCCCAAGAATGCCTTGAGCAAGAGAGATCGCGCAGTTCATCACTGTAATAACTGGCAGCAGATTCATAGAAGACCGACATATTGGAGACTGCGCAAGGACACAAGGAGATATCATCAAATTTAGGATGCTATAGGTAATAGATGAATTATCCCGATAAAATATAATCGGAACTTGATGCTTGGTTACAACTAAAGAGGTAAACCTTGAGTTTTCCTTTTTTTTTATTTTTCTTTAGGGGGGATGGGGGCACTGGAAACTCTCATTCTAAGCGCAACTGATAACAGTGAAAATAACAAAGAACAGCTCTTCCTCCATTGTAATACATCAATCACTTCCAATTAACTGCAACGTAAAATTAGTTCTCGACACTCAACCAGGTTGCTCGACGTACATGAATTATCAGCTTATCTTAACAATTTCTCAGGATGCGATTCCCTATTGCGATGCAAGAATCCTATTCTTAGGTATTTTCCATGTTATCATTTGCGAATAATACTAGGGTTATATTTAAACAAAAGCGTAAGTTTATGCTGAAATCATATTTTCCTAAGTTTTTCAATCACCTAATTCATGTACTTCAACGAGTACGTTCCTAGGATTCATTTCCCTGGAAGTTATTTTTCCGTTCATATTGTTGTTTCAGAGATATGTGCGGTGGAAGATTTAAATTACTCGCTCGGTATAACAGGCAGGAAACAATTACAGTAATATTACTTACATCTCTTAAAATTACATGCAAAATTCTTGAACAATAACACATTAATCTTCATAAGGAGTTTTCAGCAGTATCTTCAAGTTTCTCTAATGTTCATACGTGCGCTTCAGTCTTACATTATACTTTATACCAATTTTAAACCAATATTTATAGTAAGGATAGGTGTGTTTCACTTGGAATTAGACAGAGTTACAACTTTCGTAAAACCACTCTGTAAAAAAAAAGTATTGCACTCGGAGACTCAGTTCCAACCTCAGTTACCTATGTTGTTAAGCTGCTTGGATAAACACTTTTTAAGATGTTCCCCTCCTGATGAGGCGCCAAGTTTTGAATAACTAAGCATTTTTTGAACAACCCTTATAGTCATTTCATTGCCTCTGGTTCCAATGCGTTATAAGAAGACTGCAAACTTCTCCAAACAAAATTAAACATTTGTAATTTTTGCTAGCAATGAAAGCAAGTGGAAGGCTTCAAAACAAAGGAACAGTTGTTGAATAAGAGGGAACACAGCACAAATGCGTCAAAAGCTTTTGTTAAGGATTGAATGGACGGTTGTATGGTAAAATGGATAAAAATGTGATTTGTATTCCCTTTTTCTGAAGCTCTCCGAATGATGGGTCTGACTGTAACATAGTAACTGTACATTCCAGGTAAACGCACTGTGTATATGTGCAAGTACTTATTCAACACTAAACAATTATAAATTTTAGATAAATTTGTTCCTATTCATTACCTGAATTGTATTTCGTTTAAATACATACACACTGTGACAAATGAAAATGCCAGTTACTTTGTCTATCACTTTATTTTCCTTCTAAAGCTGAATCACAAAAACAGTTGTTTTATCGTTAACACAATGTACCAACCACCGTGACCTTGCAACTCAAAGCTGTGCGTTGTCCGATTGTAACCTATACACACAATTCACTAATTCTCTGTTTCTCTGTCTGTGTCACACAAAACGATTGCTTTTGACAATAAACTCACTAAAACTGGTGTAATTCTGCATTTAAAAGCTAACTATCCCTCAGTCCGTGCTCTCTCGCTTTTATACTCCAGGCAAACTGTGACGAATTCTCTGGAAAATATACTTTTTCTCGAAACTTCGAGTAAACAAGGCAGTTGTCGAAAACTTCTCAAACCGTCTAGAATCAGTCGTTGTTCCGGCCCGCTACATTGTTACCTTATTTACTCCTCCCGCAGTAAGGTGAGGCTGTCGACCTCGGCTCTTAGATGCGTAGGCTACGCCGGCATCACAACATATGCATTTAGACACACCAACGAACAGTTGATGATGACTGGTTGTAATTCACGCATTTCACAATGCATAAGACAAAAACAAATGTTGTGTAGAAAACTAAATGTGTTCTTTAAATATAAAGATGGATAGCGATAATTGGGAAAGATAAAATGGAAAGGAAATATATCAATTCTAGGTTTAGGGTACTTCTTCGGCATTGCCCTATTCTGAAGAATGAGGAACATCTGGAGGAAATCTGGTCAAGGACAACGATCCTGATTGCATTCTACAACGAAGCTCAGTTATAAAGCAAAGGGAGGGTTTAGCAGAAGTAATGCAGGATGAAAATTGAAACAAAAATTTGATCACCAACAGCTCATCGTAGTGGGGAAGAAAAATACGGGCAAAGAACCTAGAATGAAAGTCCAAAACGATATCTATAGCAAAAGGGTATATGTATGACGTTAATAAACACATTTACAAATATAATAAAACTAACTAATACTTCTGCTCATTTTCAAACTTATATTTATAATTGATACAGACTTGTATAATAACCTATCTGAAGGCAAAAATAACTGTATGTGGGTTTGTCAGTGTGTGAGTGAGAGTGTGGCAGTGTCTGAGTGAGAGTGTCAGTGTGTGAGTGAAAGTGTGTCATTGTGTGAGTGAGAGTGTATCAGTGTGTGAGTGAGTGTGTATCAGTGTGTGAGTGAGTGTGTATCAGTGTGTGAGTGAGTGTGAGAGTGTATCAGTGTGTGTGTGTGAGAGAGAGCGTGTCTGTGTGTGAGAACGAGTGAGTGTGTGTGTGTGTGTGTGTGTGTGGGGGGGGGGGGGGGTGGGTGTGAACGAGTGAGTGTGGAGGTGTGGGTGCGCAAACAATTTTCAAGCAAAAAAGGAATTATTTAAAAATGTATACAGTACACCTTAGGTCGCACCTTAAATGTAGTTCCAAAAAGTAGGGGAATGACGGTGTGCAGAATAAGAAATAGAAATATTTACCTTGCTATTCTATTTAATGTAAAAAAATATAGCTAAGGGACTATAACATTGCTTTTGACAAGTTTTCTTATTTATAAAACTTCGACAGGGTGCATGTTCAACAATAAGAAAATGCACACACACAGATAGAATACATAGATACCATCGCATAACAGGACTAAGCACTTAACATCGCAGATCACACGAACTTTGTGCTAGTGCCGACTCTGTATAATGCATGTTACAGTGTATTACCTACCATTAGTAGTATACACTGCACATAACCGTAGAGCAGGGGAAGACAAGTTCGGGCCGTGTGACGTATTTAAACGAAGAGCCAGCTTGCACGTTGGTGTGACGTCAGGCGAGAGCGGTGTATTGCTATGCTGCCTAGATCAGCGGCGCTACTTGCACGAAACTGAATGAATATGAAAAATGTTATTTGGGCATATATATGGCATAAAGCCGAAATGTAATTATTTATAATCTGTGACTATTCCGTAATTGAAACAGTCAGCATTAAAATTATGATGTCCCGTATGCCATTTCCTCTTGCCCACTGTGACGTCACACGTTCAACTGGCTTTCGCTAGGAGCATGTGAGCTGAGTGAGCTGATGTTACAGCAGCGTTACCTGTCTTCCCCTGCCGTAGAGAGACACACACTAATCCATAATCCATATTATGGTGAATCATCCACCAATAGCAGTAAACACTGCACATAACCGTGGAAAGCCACACCAGTGCCAGTTGTATCTAATCCATATTATGGTGAATCATCGACCAATAGCAGTGAACACTGCGCGTACCCAAGGAGTGACATGCCAGTACCAGTGCCAGTACCAGTTCTTTATGATGCACGTTATGTTGGACAATCTAACATAGGAGTAAACTCGTACACCATCATTGATGTACCAGTGTCAGTTCTCCATGTTATAGCGGATCTTCTGCTATCAGGAGTCAACACTGCATTCAACCTAGAAGCGTTTCGCCAGGGCCAGTTATGTAATATGAAGGTCATTAATGATAATTTACTATAAGCAGTTGACATTGCGTACCATTACGAGTTCCAAACGAGCGCCCTGTCACGTCGTGAATTCATCTATAATTTGTGTACCACCCAAGAGTTCTATATCAATCAGCTTTACTCCTATGTAAATCATATTGTGGTGGGTCATCTATAGGGCTCAGATATTTATGACGTCATATTTTATCCTGGTTTATTTTTCTATGGGTAAGTTAATTTAAGCATTTGCGAACAGGACGAATCAGCTTTTACTGGCAAGATGAATGCATACTTGACTGTATTTAATATTAAGTAATTTTGGCCAAATATACGTATAAGAATAGACTTTTAGTCGTGTGTTATGTAGCATTCAACGCTCAAGATATTTTTGTAAACATAATTTCATAACCTTTTCCCCTTGAAGATGTCCGCCACTGAAGAGGTCCACCGCAACTGTAGACGAAACGTCTGGGTACTCAAACTCCAACAGACCACGGCAGAACAGTCCGGAAATAACTCCTAGTTATATTAGAGAAGTTTAGGGCGGCCGGCATATTTGTAGAAGTTTGAGAAAGGTCCATGATACGTCATCGCTATATAAGGAGACGAGGCAGCGAGAATAGGGAGTAAGTCAATTTTTAGTTTTAGTGTATGTGTTTGTTGTTGTTGAGCGAAAAAGTTTCAGAAGGAAATAAAGTACATAAAGGAAAATAACTGGACTGTATTTGTAATTTTTATTACAATATCACGCACAACTTTACCGTAAAACATTACTTTCGTGAACCACGTAACCCATCCGTATTAGACTGTCAATCCCACAAGTCAGGCAAATGAGCATTAACTCATACAAGTAAATAGTTTCCCTTCGTGTATAATGGAGAAATGCATCCTCGTTAATACGTACATGTAATCGCAGCTCTTATGTCTGCATAAAACCCAAATGAGGTTGTGCAAGGCGGCAATTTTGCCAGTCGAGCTGTAATACTTTCAATGTCCAAGCAGAATTAAGTCATTTGAATGTTTTCGTTTACTGCAATGTAAAACTCTGCTTTCCAAAAGTTTTTCATTCTTTTTAATTAGTTCAAGAGCTGGTATTCGAAGCGCAGGGTCTCGTCAAACCACTTGCTTTTACATGGAAAAGGCAGGTTAAAAACGCCAATGAAAGGATGAAGTTAAGGAGCTCACAAAACTTAATTGCCTGGCGAGTTTGAAGTACCACTTAAAATGCTTACATCCAGTTTCACCGAGTTCTGTTTCGGCTCCTTAAAGAAGCTAAGCTCCATTCCCAAACAGTTCATTGTTTCCCATTGATGTATCTGAAATAAAGAAATCACGCCTAAATAAAACAATGCGGCATAATTTCAGGATCCTTTCTAAACCACAACCTTACCTGCGTTGTTTAGTTGTGATGACATGCTTAACAAAATATGAACCAGGGCTTCTAATATGAAATCGAAAGGTGTTCTGATTAGGTCTATTTACTTTTACTTACACAATTCCTCTTCAAATGTCTCCTAAGACAGTATTGGATATTATTATTCTTTATTAGTATTTTATAACTATATGACCCGGTAAACTTCGTACCACCTAAACTTGTTTTGATTGTAACTCTTCATACGTGATTATCAATCCTAATCAGTCTTCCAACTTGAATTCATTGAGATCGATAATATTAGAAGCATCATGTACGGTTTTAGTGTAGTTTGATCATTAAATGAAACTCGCTTGTAATTCAAATGGATTTAATGCATTTTATTTACATGAAAGACAAATGCAACTAACATTCAATGCAAAGCTTTCTGGTAGACTAAGTTTTTTTTTTTGTATTTCCTGTGCATAAATAAACAAAGATGATGACTTTCCGACACGCGAATACGCGACTTACATTTGTTCATGCACGAAACACGGAAACTTCAAGTTAATTCCGCAAACTTCCAACGACTGGCCTTGTGATTTGTTGATGATCACCGCGAAGGCCAGACACACGGGGAATGCAGCCGTTTGAAATTGAATGGCAAGTCCGTTGGAATCATCGGGATGCGCGGAATCAAGCTCGAGTTTCCCTAAAAGACATTTTGTGGTTATGTCTAAAGCTGCTCCAATTCCTCAAGTCTCGCTAAAACAAAATTGAATGAGCATATATTTATTTCTAAGTCTGCAAAGTCAATTTACCTTAATATAATGGCTGATCGAAGTAAATGTTCGCAAAAGGTTATTAAATTCGATTTAGCCCTATCTATTCTCCAAATCCACTACCTTTAAACAAACGATTTTAATGTAACAGACGCAGCTGTCAAACGATGGGTCCGCCACAAACGTCATATACTGAAAGTAATACAAAATGGAAAAACATTATAAGCCCCTTTTCGGTTGTTTATACTGTTCTTGTCTATTGTCACGGACTAGACACAATAATTGAACCTGGGAACTATCTCTCATCTCTCGCCTTCGCTAAAAGTCAGAAGGAAGTTTGTTCATGCCACTGCCTCTCTCCAACTGGATATGCCGCGTTGCGTGCTGCAACTGGGGTGGATAGGTAGGTAGGGGGTGGGTAGGTAGGTAGGCTGGTAGGTAGGGGGTGGGTAGGTAGGGGGTGGGTTGGTAGGTAGGTAGCCAGCCAGACGGAGACGGATGATTTGGCAAAATCAGATATTTAGCAAACTGAATAACAGAATCGTGGTGACGGCTGCCCAAGTGCAGAACAAACGCCGTGTGTGTTTTCCTGCTACACAGGTAAAGTGGAGAAGTTGCCGATACATCAGGGGTTTACACGGAAGGTACAACTCCGTAAGTTAAACCTGTGGCACTGTGGGCCTTGGCCTACCAACCCGGCTGACAACCCCACACATACATATACGCAAGGCAGAGGTGGGCAATCAACCAGCAGATAGGGGAAGATGATGTGGTGAGCACCACGCTGGCCTCAGCCGAAGTGTTCACCGCTAAGTATCGTAGCCCTTCAAATGGATTACGATGCTCAGTAGGCACCAGCCTACATGGGTGGGCTTGAGCATTGGCTCCAAACCGGAGCAGTACGCTCCAACCCACTACACTACGATGCAGAGCAGTTGAGCTTTAATTATCCGAAGCACGCTGTAAAATAGTCACTCTTAACGATACGCATCTATGTAAAAACGCTAAAAATTTAAAAAATTGACAAAAATGGATTTTTGTTTTATTCAAATAGTATAAATCTTCTGCTTTATTTTGATATGCTTTTTATAGCCTTACGGCCTTTTTAACTATGTCACGTGGCCGTGTAACTGATTGCCTGTAAGTGGTCGTGTCCATTTAAATCCATACAGTTCCATTATCCTTGCTATGACTTCAAACTTAGTTTTTCCATGTTTTTATTTTTAGCACTGTTTGCTCTTTAAAATGCTCCACACGATGCAATTTTCAGTACTTATGCATGAAATTTGGTGTAGGTACCTGCTTAGAAATAACATTAAAAAGAAATGATGAGATAATTTTTTCATAACGTGAATAACTGCTGAGTAATTAAATATTAATGTTTACATTTCGAAATTTAAATGAAAAAATAATGAATTTAAGCTTTAAAATTTATTTTTATCCAAACTAATAACAAGATTAAGAAATTACCTAATCAATTTGCTAACATTCTAATACAGGACATATCTGAAAATTATTAAGTTTTTCAAATCAAAATTGCATCATGGGGAACCATTTATACAAATATTAAAAAAAAATATAATAAATATTAATATGTTAGCAACCAATCTGATTAAATGTATGAAAGTTAGCACAGTTACTCCTCACTATACAGTAATTTTTGTGTTAAAATTTCAAATCAATCCAATGAAAACTGTAAATTCTCAAAATTTCACAGACGGGTATCCTTAATCTCATTTACACTTAATGCAATATTGATTGTCATACATGAAAGTATTCCTTATGGGATGTAATTTAATATTTTGTGGGCTTTTTCCTTTTAAGAATATGACGCCACGTTTAAATATTCAATGCTGAATGACAAGTGCTTTAAAAACTAGTAAATGTAAACATTATTAGGAAGCGAATTATTTTTAAACATTTACAGATACATGACAAACATGAATGTGCTTGTTAACCGTAGCACCAGAACTTCTTGAACTTTTTCGAAGTGTTTAACGGCCGGTTTTACTACATTCAGCACCGCAGGCGGTGACACTGATGATGCATGGAATGAAGATGGAGCACCGGTGGAATGAGATGGCGGGGGAAACCGGAGAAACCAGAGGAAACCCGCCCCAACGCCGCTTCGTCCACCAAAATCCCACGTGTGGTTGCCTGGGATCGAACTCTGGTCGCTTTGGTGAGAAGCAAATGGTCTAACCACTCGGCTACGGCGCGGCCGCCATAACTTACATTGCCAATAGAGGGGGAGGGGTACTTTGCGACCACCACTGGTAACAAAATATCTGTTCAATTTTTAAAAGAAATTCATTTTAAAATTGAGTATTACATCTAGTAATGTTTATAAATGTACTGTCTAACACTACTTAACTATTCCTTTTTACTTTTTACATGAATCGCATTAGGTATTATGCCAAACCTTATTACAGAACTTCTACTCACAACGGAGGTAACCACCACTGGTAACAAAATGTCTCAGCAATTTTTGAAACAAATAGACTTTAGACTTGGGTATTATATTTGGTCATGTTTATAAAAGTAATGTTTAACATTAACTATTTCGTTTTTACACACACAAAAACACACATACACAGACACACACACAAAATACACACGCACCTACAAACACACACACGCGAACACACACCTACAAACACACACACGCGAACACACACAATCGCCTACACCCATCAACACCCATCAACACCCACCAACACCCACATCCACACACACCCATACACCCACACCCCCACTTATTTAGGAGACTTAGAAACAGCTAATATCGTGCACAAATGTTAATGCAAGCCAAAGTACCTTTTAGCACTGACTAGCTTTTTACCATTTATATTTAGACCTTAACTTAAGTGAGCGTATAAGGAATATCTACTGCCAAGAGACTGCATATCTTGGTGAAGGTGGCGAAATAACCCAAAGGTTAGAGCAATGGTGGAAGAAGTGCGGAAGTTTAAAACACATATCACATAGTATTTCACCCATACTACCCTTTAGGTATAACTGCAGGAGATGATGGGACACAGAACAACGAAACTATAGTATTAATATTGTGATTCTGACTATGGATCAATTTTCGGAAGGTTCAAAAGCGATAGTTCTTAAAGTGATTATCGACTCGAATGTTCAGGTATGACATCTACTGGCACAGCAGTAACATGAACACTCTTGGAAAATAATTTCAGTCAAGATTAAAATTTGTCCGATTGTTAATTTCGGATTATGTATCGTAGCAAACCTTTCATGAACACCTGTTGGTTTTTTTCTTTAATTCGGTAAAAGTTAGCCTACTTCAGCACATAAATGAAGTACTTCAATCTCGTCCTTCAGATATAGATACATTTAGAAGATATTGGAACCATTATTCTGATATGTTGCTGCTTCTAATACGAATAAAGGAACCTGCATTACAAAAATTTATAAGAGTTATACATTTTATTGATTATTATAACAATTTAATGTGTATACTACTCACTCTTATATAAACTATTCTTAAAAACTCTTATTCTTCAATCTAACTAATGTAACCGAGATAAACCTTCATGGAAATGGTTTTATAACACATTTTTTGTAGGTATAATGTGCATAGGAGAATATGGTAGACATGTGATAGTCAGGTCTTTTAAGAGCTGGTCGCTACTTAATGGCTTTGAAATTCCATTCTATTTGCATTGCTAGGACGTAAAATACGAATAATAAATCTGAATAATGACAATCTGAAGACCTATCTTATAATTGAAAAAAAAATTAAATTATTTTGTTCTTTAACGACGCTGTCGATTTCCAGGATCACATAAGTGTCGCAATGTGCCGGAATGTTGTCCCGCAGGAGTTATTTTATATGCCAGTAAATCTACTGACATGCAGCTGTAGTTTTTAAGCACACTTAGAAACCATCGGTCTGGGCCGGATGTGAACCCGCTACCTTGGGATCAGTAGGCCAGCGTCGCACCAGCTGAGTCACCCAGACCACTCTTATAATAGAAAATTAAGCTTTTAATTATACATATAACCTTATTTTAATTTTACACTTGTCTTTTTATTTTTAATTAGTAATTAATCCATTAAAATGCGTAACGGAAGGTTTAGAAACATATCTGTATATATCGGTTCAAGCAGATGAACTAATTAGTAAATTCTACATGCTGTTATTTAAGTAGCAAGATATCGAATGACTTAATCCGAGTAACTTGTTCTAGCTGGGGATTCAGCTGAACCGGTTGGTTGGAGAGCAGAAATTTAATGGGCGAGTCAAAGCAACAGAACTGTGTGTTAAATAGTGAAGTGTGGAAATGTATCAGTGTAGCAAAAACTGATAATTAATGCATATGAAACAAGCACACAGCTGGAAGCATTCAGCTGAATGAACACGGTAAAGCAAACACCGTGAATGGATGTGTGTCATGTAGACTACCGAAACAAACTGCCAGGCATGTACAAGCTTGCGGCTTCCTTTCGCTTGGATCCCAAACTGTAAAACCAGAAATAGAATAATGAATTTGTATGCGCACTAGCAAGTACAAGAAAATAACTGCCAACACACAAAATGTCTTCAAGTTCGACTTGATTCAGTACAGCAAGTTATTTGCTACCAAAGAAGACAAGGGAAAGGGTATTACCACCTCAGCTGCAACACAAGTTACTTAGTATTAACTCCATAGCTTCCGAAGTATACGTGGAAATTAAACACTTTAAATGTCTTAAGTTCTTCCACCAGAAAACTGCAATGTAGTTTTAAAATGCAATTTACGAAATTCTTTTCTTCTGTTGTAATCTTATGGAAATTACTAAAGTGGAAAAGATTGAGGTGTAACATGGATGGCCTTTAATATT